>CM076582.1:837267486-837530321 GCA_034641835.2 Pinus albicaulis | reverse complement strand
CGATATATGCTATGCAGTTAACCAACTTTTGCAAGCTATGGTTAAGCCTACCAAGCTCTTTTGGAAGGCAGGCAAGCATGTATTGCGCTATGTTAGAGGCACATCGGGATATGGTATATGGTACAGACAGGAGGATGGAGCGAAGCTTTCTGGCTTCACTGATGCAGATTGGGCAGGGAGCCCAACGGACCGGAAGAGCACTTTTGGAGGAGTTTTCAGCATTGGGTCGACGATGGTTTACGGTACAACGAGAGCGAGAGATCGGTGGCACTCGAGTTCGGCGGAGGCCAGGGCGCGGCGGCCCTAGCTTGGTGCATGCGAGCTGTTGGATGAGGAAGATCCTCGTTGGATTGTTCGAGGTTGCATTTGGAGCCTACGGTGATTTGCGTGATAACCGGAAGTTGCATTAAACTCGGCTAATCCAGTTTCCGCGGTAGATAAACACATCGACATCGGTACCATCATATCAGAGATTGTGTGCAGCGGAGAATCATGTTACTTTCATATATTCCCACGGAGGATCAGGATGCTTGACGAAGGCGCTCACCAGGAGAAAATTCGAATTCCACAGAGGTAGGATAGGGGTTGTAGATAATCCATATCTTGTTGAGAGGGAGTGTTGAAAATGCGACAAGATGATGGAGCTTAGTGAAATGAAGTCGCCTTCACTAAGTGGGCCCGCAGGCTATTTTTGGCGCAAAGTCTATTTTTAGACTATGTCTATTTTTAGACATATGGAGCATGGTCTAGGGGTTGCAGTATGTTATTCTTGGAGTATTGGTCATGTTGGTAAAAATATATGGACCTCTATTTTTAGACATTTAGGTCGAAGTCTATTTTTAGACTGCCTATCCTAAAAATAGAAAAGTCAAATATTATTTACCCTTAATAATATTTGGACTCTAAACTTCAGTTTACTCTCTTGGAGCACTTCAGTTCGAGCTACGGAAGTGGCTCATGCATTTGACAGAGGAATTACGCTATTCCTAGGGGTTTGGTGAGCTCATGCATGGTTGACTTCAGTTAGGACTTCAGTGGCAGAAGTTTGGTGGAGTTGATGAGACGGTTGGTGGAGTTGTGTTCGGTTTAACTTAGTTGAACTAGTTGAGATTAGTTTAACTAGCTAATCAACTAGTAATGAGTGGAGTGAATTAAATATTATTTAATTCATTAATTAGTAACTCATTATTCAACTCAAGAACACATCAGTTCACTACAGTGCATGGACAGTTCAGTGGAGACCAGTGAAAGATGTAGATGAAAGGGTTGAGTTAGCTATCAGTGGCGACATCAGTTGTGCATGAGATTTGCACCACACTTGGAGGAATTGCCCATGATGATTGCGCTGTCAAGCCAAGGAGATTCGAACCTTGGATCTCTATTTAGACAAGCCATGATTGCGCAATAGAGGCAGGCAATTAGTGGATGTGTTTTGAACCTGTGACTTGTTCAAAACCAAGCTAGTTTGTGTGTAACTTCATGAGATAGTACTGAGTACTTGTGAGGAGTATTGTACTGAGTTTGTTACATATTTTCTCCATTATAATATACACATATAGCTGCGGGGTTTTCAGCTATAAGCTTTCCCCATACATACTATGTTAATGTGTATGATGATTTGATGTGCTATCGCTTGTTTTATTTCCGCATGTGTGATGATCTGAGTGGAAGAGATTATGTGTTGCATATGAATTCGAATTGATATGTGATCGGGATAGTCTCGGTGGATAATTAATCATTATTCAGAAAATTTCTACTACCTATTGCAATAACCAGACTGTCCCACGAGTCTGATAGAGAACACAACAAACTAATGCACTTATCTTCATCTGAGATTTTAATATCAAGAGATGACAGCTGACTTACCACAGTATTGAAGGCGTTCAGATGCTCTGTCACCGAGTATCCATCCTTCATCCTCAGGTTATACAATTTTTTCCG
The DNA here is from genome assembly GCA_034641835.2 of Pinus albicaulis. NCBI lineage: Eukaryota > Viridiplantae > Streptophyta > Pinopsida > Pinales > Pinaceae > Pinus > Pinus albicaulis. The sequence continues at coordinate 837,528,380 of CM076582.1, read as the reverse complement.
CAGGAACAACTTATTCACCAGAGACTTAGATTGGTACAAAGTCCCAAGTTTTTCCCACAAATTCTTTGCCATAGCTTCCCTAGATACATTCAATAATACTGAATCTGAGACACACAACCGTATTGTGCTCTTAGCCTTCCGATCCAGTTTCTTCCAGTCGTCATCTGAGATTGTCGTTGGTTTAGTACCTGGATCTACCGCGATCCACTGATCTTTATCCACCAGCAAATCCTCCATCTTGAGCTTCCATAACTCAAAGCTCTGACCATTAAATTTCTCGATCTCTATCTTCCCACCGCTCGCCATCTTCTTTCACTGCAAGAATCGATCCCGCAGATCTCCCACTGAACAGGATCTACCTCAGGCCCAAGCAAAAAACCCTCAGCAGCAAAGGCGTCCCCTTGAAGCCGAAACAGCTCTGATACCAAATGTAGCTTTTAACCCTGAACATAAATTATCTACACACGAATCTTATAACAGAAAATAAACAATAGCGAGAGCATAAAACATAAAACAGATAAACACAGAGTTTTTCCCCTGGATCCCAAATCGGGACGACCAGCTTGATTTTTCATTATATTCCTTTTAGTGTTACAACACATATATATACATGCCAAAGCATACTTAAACCCCAATCCATTAACCCTGGATTAGAACATAACGATAGTTCCCATGACCGGATCTACAAAACACCAAGGGTCGAAAACCATCGTACCCCAAAACCATGTGCAAAATCATGCACAAAACATGGGTGGGTCTGCATATGAGTGGGACCGCATACCAAAAAAAAATTCGCCGGGGCGCTACCGCCCCCCCTGTGACCCCCCTGCTGCGGCCGGCGCAACGTACAGCGCGTGGGTCTAGTCGTGGAAAGAATATAACACACACCCAACATGATGGGTAGGAGGACCCGTCAAATTTAACCCCTGAAGCCATGGATTTTAAACCTTCACAATTTACAACCTTCAAAATTTCGGAATAAGTCTAGGTGGTGTTATTAAATTTTTTTTACTTGATTCTTAGTTTCTTTTAGTTAAGTATAAAAACATTTTCTTGAGAAGTAAGTAAATAATATCAATTATTTTATATTTTTATTTTATTTATGAAAATTATGAAAACATTTCCTTAGAAAGTACGAAAATGATGATTCTACATAAGTATTTTTTTTTTATGAAAATTATGAAATACAATTCTAGCTATTTTTCATTTCTTGAAATGTATCTTTAAATACATACAAAGCTAGATTCTACAATTCCAAAAAATCACTCAAAAACTAAAAAGTGATTTCATCATAAATAATAATAAAAATAAAAATAAAAATTATGGGTTCAAAATTAACACACGGGTTAGTTTTAATTCAAATAAAATATAACCTCAATCCAACACATAAAGTTATCTGAAAAAATTTCAAAAATAAAATAAAATATTTTAACCAATTCCACTAAAATTTATAAGGAAAATATCTAATACTTTTAACAAATAACTTTAGTATTATAAAAATAACAAAATAATACAATCACAAAATAACACTGAGTTTCAAAAAACTAACCCTATTTGAGGTTTTGGCAACTTCTGCCTAATTTGATAACCAACATGGGAGGGAATGCCACATTGTCCTTCCAATAAAAAAACATCCAATACCATCGAAAAGTATGTTACTAATAATTTTAGAGGTTATTACATTAGCAAGCATGACTTTTTAAGGAATAATCTTCCAAATCCACCGATAGTCTTATACAGACACATTCTTAAATTTAAAATAATTACTCGACAAATGTTTCAAGATTGCATACAAAACTTCCCAGTTACTGCAGGATCAAACGTAGGCAGAAACTCAGTAATGAAGTTGTCCAGTTACACCAGAGATCTAAGTTATTATAGAATCAAACAATAAGCATAAATTCAGTAATGAAGTTGTCCAGTTACATGCGAGATCTATGCACGCGAGATCTATGACAATACATAATCTCTGAATAGCCACATACTAAAGATTCACTGAATAAGGCAAAAATGAGATAACTTTAATTATCCGAGTCTTCACCACCTTCCTTGTATCTAAATATATGTAGTATGAAGAGTGAGTTATCTGTCACCTCCCTTTGTTTTTAGCGTTGGTGGCCTTAGGTTCCCATCTAGGTGCAGAGGGAACAATTCGAGCAATTCTCCCCTCTTTTCATATTCTGTTGAAATTTCTAGTCCCTGCTCATTAAATAAAATGTAACTTAAATTAGAATTTGAACAACGTATTTGAAAACTTTGAAAACTAGAATATGAACAACGTATTTGAAAATTTTGGAAATTGGTTGCTAATGGGGAACATTCATGTGCATATATGTTTGAAATCAATAATAAAAGCAAAGGAATTTGGATGTAAATGTAATATTTGACAGCTGAAGAGGAAAAGTATGTAACAAAAGAAAATATTTTATTTAGATTTTAACACTAAAGGCGCATTGCATTTCTTGAATAGGTTGGAAATCTAATAAAGAAGAACTAGCCTAGCTAATTATTTGACTTGGCTTTTCATTTTAATTGTAGTTTTTTCAATATTTTGGTTATTCGATAGATATGAACAAAGCTAATTGTTAACTGTTTAACTTTGTGCATATCCATCAAACTTTTGAGAACATTTCTAAACCTGAAATGAGTTATGCTCAAATCCCTTTGAAAACAACTTGGATCGGTTTCTTATGCATTTAACAAAATATTTCCCTATTAATATCCAAATCATAGAAATTGAGAATCGATAATATACTTACTTGAGATAAAAATGTAGCTATATTCATCGAAGACTCACAAGTAATGTTGCAGGTTGGGGTTGAACACAGAGAATGCCACCAAATAAGAATTTGTTAGGAAAACAGTTAAAATTATTGAAAAACATACACAAACAATGTAGAGTTTACTAGCGGTTGAAGGGGTGCAGGCTGGCCCCAAAGAGAGTGAGAAGACTCCTGCATGGAAATTTTTTGTTCTTTCTATCTCTTACTGCAGTGAGTGTTTTGAAGTCAATAAGAAACACTCTTTTCTTCCACATCTCTATAGGGTTTGAGTAAACTCACAATATCTGTGACCTCATCTGGAGTAGGGTTAGTACAAATGCATTTTGCGCATAATTCTTCCTGAAGCTTCTTATGCTTTTGGGTTGGATTGTTCCAGAAGCTTCTTATGCTTTTGGTTTGGATTCTTCTAGAAGCTTCTTATGCTTTTGGGTTGGTCTCCAATGAGACATAACATTTTCTTCATTTCTTCACTCTAAACTTCTAATATGTGGAGATCTAGTATTAAGAAAGTCTGACCAATTTTGGTGTGTTGAACTTCAAGATTTGACATCTATGGGTGGAGGAAAGGAACGAGGTGCCATACTTCTTTATATTTCCTTATAGAAAGATAATAAAAATCCCAAATCAACCAAAATTATCTTGATATTGACTTATATCATATAGTCAATATATATAAGAAGTTTCAATAGCTATATGAGCGGGAAGTGAACGATTTTAAATGATTTTTTTGGGGCAACATTAAGAATCTGAAATTGGACTCATGATAAATTCTTTAATTAATGAGGGTATGTGGTAAGAAAATCGTGTATAAATGTACTTTCCTTTCTATTTTTTTTTTTCCTAGTAACTTGTATAACCAATGAAATGTTTTAAAACATTTTTTTCCTTATTTTAAAATTGATAATTATTGTGTTTTTAAAATTTTTTTTTCTAGAAATTTGTATAACCATGCAATGTTTTAAAACAATTTTTTCTTATTTTAAAATTGATATTAGGTTTTTTCATTTTAAAATTGATATTAGAGTAAATTATTTTATTGTAATTTTGATAATATAATTTAATAAATACATTGAGTGACATTCATAATATCCACTTATTTATAATTATAAAAAATAAAATAAAAGTATAATTTATTTATATTTATATTTATAATTAATCCAAAAAAATTATTATCAATATACATCTATTTACATATGAGATAATGTAATAAGAATTTTATTTATTTTTCTCTATATTCTCAATAAAATATGAAATTATATATGTGTGTGTGTGTGTGTGTGTGTGTGTGTGTGTGTGTGTGTGTGTGTGTCATGTTATAACAATACAAGGTTCCTTTGTCATAACAATGACCTTTCTTCAAGGCTTTCCATCTTCAATAGCCATCATGTATCATACACATACAATTACAATATATATATATATATATAATAATAATAATAATAATAATAATAATAATAATAATAATAATAATAATAATAATAATACAACTTATAAATTCCAAGTCTAATTCATAAATTTCATAAGTATGAGATTCCTTCTCATGGTGTTTGGCTCTTAGCGTAGTACCTAATATTTCTTACATAATTACATTCATTTTCATATTTGAGACCATTCCACCTACAACCTAAATTTTTTAATCAACCAAATAAAAGTGATTATCTATGCCTATAATTCTTTCTTTCAATATTTACTACCATCCATGAGGTTTCCTCAGAATAATATTAACAAACGAATAATTCAATCATTTTTAGTTGTTAATCATACTCAATTAAATGGAATTATGTTTCAATGTACATGTCTTACTTAACATACCTACCATTACAAGATGAAACTAAATATTTATTCCAATAAATCGATGTGCCAATACTCATGATCACATCCACTCAATCCATCCATGTCGTTTGATTTCAAAATCATACATTTCTATTTCATGTATTCCACCATCATCAATTGGAAGGTCTAACCAATACCTCAACACATCATCTAGTCACCCCCCATATGTACCTTGAAGATACTACAAGGAAATTCCTTTCTCTACTATATATTACCTTAGGAATCCTTTCCTTTAATGGTGCTCCTCACTATTTTCCAGAAGGTTATAGTCTACAATGGAAATATAAGTAGGGAGACAAGTGGACATTTGTGTAGTACTATATCCTTCCATATCCATCAATTATATTACCTATTGGAATTCACTATCATGTGTTATACAAATTCATAACATGATTTTGTTACCCATTCACTCATTATAAGTGAATCAATCATGAGATACTAATTCATCATTGAATCAAAAGGATTATACAAATCTTGTCATACCAAAAGATTCTTCATTCATCATATCCAACCTAGGTATCATTATCATACATGCATTCAATCATAAACAAATAAATGAATATATAAAGTATGCATAAAGGAATTCTTACTCCAATTATTACAAGTCATATATATTGGCATGATTAATTTTCATATTTGAATAGTTTCCTTCAGCATTCCTGATGTTAATTGATCATTTGATGTCTCGTGGGAACTCAAATGATCCCTTAATCAACCTCTTGACAAGCATCCTATCATCTTTATCCTTTTCACAAGGTTTTCTATCATGGCTAATTCATCATCAACATTTTCAACCATCGTTGAGATTTTTTTTTGGAATAAACTATGTGTCAATATTTGAAATATCCAGTGCTTCGAGTGGACACTCCACCCATCATCAAGGAAAAATAAGTAAATAAAATATGACGTGGTTTTAGTAATGAAAAGAGAATATAAAGGTAACAGAAAGAAGTTAACCATGAAATAAGAAAATGGGTTCCAAGGAATGGAAAAGATCTTTAAATAATATAAAGAATAAAATATACCTTAGGAGAAATTTGAGGCATAAATTATTACAAAGCTAACGAAGAAAAATTTTATAAACTAATTAAAGGTTTCAAAAAAATATTAAAATATGGATTAAAATATTAAATTATTATTTTTTAAATTCAAGGTATTTTGGATTCATCAAAATTGTTTTGACAAGCCATGCGCTTTGGTGAAAAAATGTAGAAACAATTTCATGTTTTGGAGAATCCTCTAGAATATGGTGCGATAACAAGATTATGGAATATTTTAGATGCTAGGGAATACTTACAAGAAAACATATCATAATATTTCAAATTAGAATATTTGTGTCAACCCATGATTTTGTGATCAGTAGAGGATGAGAGGATGTTTATTGCATTATCATATTTGAAGTCAAATTTGACGAATGGACTTGATAAACATATTGATATATGCCTAAAATTATATGTAACAAAGTATGACATTAACTATTTTCCATATGAAAGAGGACTAGCTCTTTGGCGATCATATTGTGATAGAAGGGGCGAAGACAATACAACAAACTTGTCTAATAAAATTGATATGGAACATGATATTTTGGAGGATCAAAATTACAGTTCATGTGGAAAATATTTTGTTCAGAATGAAGCAAATGATGATGAAATTGAGAAGTGGAAAATTGATATACCACAATATTTTATCTATTCAAATATATATGAAGTCCCAAAGGACACTTATTTTGGTATACATGTTCCATAGGTTGTGTAAGAAAAATTGAATGGAATAGTACAAATGAGGTGATTCCTTTTATTTGATTAAATTTTTTGTTCCTCTATTTTTGGTGCAGGTTCTAAATTATTTATCACAACAACATTACTAATAATATATGTAAATTTGACATTTCATTTGAGGTAATAACATGTTCTATAGTTTCTATTCTTTATTGTAACATTGAATTCATATTTCCTTGCTGCAATGTTTTTTAAGATTGATGTCTTTATAATTAAATATTACTTTATCCCTTTCTTGTATGTGATAGAAAATGAAGCAATAATTTTATAAGGTGAAGATCTATATTTTGACATAGGTAGTGTCCTTATATTAAAGGATAAATAAGTACTTTAACAAGGCTTTTACTAAGTAAGAATGGGTTCATTTCAATTAGATGAGATTTTTTTTTGTAGCTCTAATATCGTGGTCACTCTTAATGGTTTGTTTGTTTGTTGCATTTGGATCATTTTTCCAAGTTTGAAAATTTTGGGTTTATTTTGGTTAAAAATTATGATCTCTTAAATTCTTCTAGTTTTTATTTGATGTTAATTGATCCTTTTGTTAAGGCATGATTTGTTTCATCTTATTTTATTGATTTAAGGGGTTCGGTTAAAGTTAAAGACCTTTGTTGAGTAAAAATGTATTTTGTTTGTTTTTTTGTCATGTTCATTTGAGACTGATAGTGTATTAGGATTAATATATACCTTCACTTATTATCTAGGCATTCAATATGTTTTCCATAATTATTATTATTTTCTTTATATATTTGATTATCGAAATATATGTTTTATTTTATTTTTACTTGTATTTCCTCTCACGTTGTGGTGTCACAAAAGAATATTCACCTTTTAGAATCTACTATTTTATTTTATATTTTCTTTAAAAATACTTATTTTTTGTTAAAAGAATATGCCCATATCATTAGGAGATGTGTCAATCTGTATGAAGGATACCGATGCCTACAGGAAGATGTCAAGGTGAAAGATCATCACTAAGGTAACTTTCGTTCTAAAATTTAATATGAATATGTTTATTTGGATGAATCTGTGCAGGGTTGCTAATCATGAGAAAGGATGTATGATCCTTGAAAATGATTCGAAGGAAAGCAGCATGGCATAACAATGGACCAGACAAAGGAAGTCTGATGAATCACTTTGATAGCTAACATGACTCAGGATGGAAGTGATGGATGATCTGTGCCCTATGAAGCTAAAAGTTGGAGATTCCTCAATATCGAAATCCATGACATCGAGAACAGGAATTATTCATGAGCAGCTGGGTGTCTCACCATTGTTGCTGGAGGTCCCTGGTTAAGAGGGAGCCTGATGGTAAGTTTCTTACTTGGAAGAAACTTGGTAATCCCTAAGTATGAGCTTAGGTACATTATTTGTATAAGAATGAGTACATTCCCTTGTTGAATAAGATCCTCCCTGGTTGAGAGGGAGAGATAGACACATCATTTTGGTATTGGGAAGACAAAATGGAGGATTGGGTAATCATCTAGAATTTTATACTCTTTGAGAATGTGATAGGGCATTCAAGATAAGAGTAGTCGGGGACCGATATTATTTGAGGGCTAGCTACCTAAGAGAAGAATAGTCCAGGAAGGTCATACTTTGGGAACACCCGGGTGGAGTATGTACCTTGGAGATACAATGACAAAGGTGTCTATAAGTCATGTGTCTCGCTAGCATTGAAGCCCATTGTCTCGTTGAAGAGATGGGGTTGTTATTCAAGGCCTTACACTAGTACAATGATAGTTGATATGATGCTATACAGATGTGATTACCAATCTGATTTTTCTTATGAGATTTTTTAAGTTTAAAAGTGATCATGTAACTAAATGAATACCTCCCTAGTTAAGAGGGAGTGTTGTGAAATGTAACTAGGTCGATCTTCATGATTATGTAATTATGAAAAGAAGGAGACAAAGATAATAAAATTTATTTTGTTGTACTTGCTTCATGGGTTTCATGAGCAAGTTTTTATTATGTAGATAGACTTCTTCTTGATGTCTATTAGGTTCTTGTCCTCTAGGTATAAATAGGATTAAGTGTCAAAATCATAAAGGATCCATTTCAGTCTAATTGCGGAAGAAACAAAAGAGTACAGATTGCGGAAATAACTAAAGGTACAATGTCTGGATAGATGAAATAAGGTACAGAATTGGTGCAGCTAAGTTTGTCAAAGTCAAGACAGTGATCTACAAGTGGTAGAAATTAAGGAAGGTAAATCAAAGATTTACCTTCCTAACTACTTGTCAAGAAATTCAGTTGCAAGTGAAAATAATTCTGTCTCTATACATTTGACTAAGTAATTTGATAATTAACTTGATGAAAGATTAAAAAAGAATATACATAAGCAAGATCAAGTAATTATCAAGAAGATAATTTTTGTATTAATCTAAGCCCTACAAATTCTCAACACCTATACCATCACATCTATGTTGTTTCTGTGATCCATGTCCCGGTCTGGCTACATTGAACTTCTTATATGGTGCCACAATCTCTTTCTCTTTTGCATTCTTAGGCCTTGTTCTTTTTGGTTTCCATTTACCTTTACCATTATCTTTTTCTTTCCCTTTCCTCCCTTTTTGAGATTCATTCTTACACTTTTATTGTTCATAGCAAGGCTTCAGCGTCCCAGTAACTTCCTCAAGTAACTGAGGCTCATTATACTCAATCTGATCTCGAAATGCTAATGGAAATCCACAAACAAATCTTTGAACTTTATCCTTTTCATATTTAATATATGGTACATACCTCAATAACTCCAGGAACTTGGTTGTATACTCCTCATATGTCATTGATCCCATATTTAGCTCATATAATTATTTGGCCTTACTTTCATATTACCTTTATGACAAGTACTTCTTCCTAAAAATACTCTTGAACTCGTGCCAACTCAAGTCCATTATCTTAATGTCTCTGACCTGCTTCACATATTCCCACCCGGTATCTTCTTTACCTTTCAAGCTAAAGATAGCTACTTTGGCCTTCACATTATCTATGTAATTATGCAAATGCGACATCCTGTTATCGATCTGCTCTTTATAACGCACGCTTTATATACGTAATGAATGACTAATCCCGTTACAGCATTCCTATAAAGTGTGGGGTGGAATAAATCATGAAGGGAGAGGTGGGGGATACCTCCAAGAATTAGGTGGGTAGAAATTAAGGTCAAGGGAAGTCTGGATGGATAAAGCTACGATGGAGCTCAAAGAACCCATTCATCCCAAGTATCCAAACCTTTGCATCTTTCGGCTTCTTCAAGTCCCCATCAAAAGTGGGTGACTTTGTTTTCTTAAACTCGTATGGTAAGTATCCCCTATCACTCCACCTATAAGGATGGTAAGGATGATGATCATAATGTCTGATAGAACCAGAACTATAATAGTACTTGTGTACATATGCCCCATTAATTTTTCCCTCCTTTCCATGGCTGGTCCTAAGTGGTCCTTGTCATTGTAATTCAAACAAACTTTGAAGGATTATTGCATTAACCTATGCTTGTTTCTCCTGTGCTTGTATGATTCTATCATTATCAGCTTTGAAACTCCTTATTTTTTCCTTCAAGCTTCTCAATGTTTCTACCAAGTCAAAAGAGTTCCCACCATTCTGCTCATCTAATCCATAAGGAGAGTCTCATTAATAGTAATCTACCATTTTTATATTCATCTTGATCTCTTTCATGCAAGGCATATCGTGTCAGTTAAACGAAATCATAAACAAACCAGCATACCTTAGCATAATATGGGGAGGATATCTCATCTGTAAGATCAACCAAATAATCATAATACATTTATAAACATAATCATAACATCATATATATATATTTATATATAATATAGACATCATTCTAGTTAAAGTCCAGTCAGCAATGCATGACCATACCAATCACATACCATGACCTCATGCATGACATACAACAACCATTTCAATTTACACTGACAACATGTAAGCACTAACATGCATAACAACGCATAACCAATCATATACTCATGAAGACACATTCCACGACCACACCATCAACTCTTACATGGCAACATCACTACAACCATGAATAACACCATACATATGCAACAATTGTACAGACCACAAGGATGAGTAAAACATGTGCAGTCGACATGAACGCATTACCAACACACTGCCCATCCAGTCCAAAGGGTGAACCTTGCTCTGATACCACTCTGTAACTCCCTCTTCCCACATTTACCGAAGCTACACGGTCCGTTGGGTTAAACATGCAACGAGAGGCTACTATGATCTGATTCAACCTCCTTGGTCGCCTTAAGGAAGTTGAACTGAAACGACACAATTATACATACCTTCTGCACCTGTTACAGGACACCCACGATCCATCCAAACCTTCCAGGTGGCTAGAACCTAAGGCAATTGACATTTTTGTGCATTAATCCATCAGTCGCTCCCTTGATATGGGAAAGGGTGTGGCTTGGACCCTCCATTCGCACTCACAGCATGGGCATGCATGCGACTGGGGAATTTTCCTGGTATTTTTAAGCCTGTGACCCTTATTTATGTGCCACTTTTTCAGGCCTAAGGCTCAGGTCACTGCCCAGAAATCCATGACACTTCCATAATTTAAAGATAACAGTGAAAAAAAATATAAATGCAATCACTTAAACAAGGACTTGACTAGACACATACTATCCATGACAGGCATTTCGTCAAACAAATCACAAATATGTAATCTACAAGTTTAAACAGCATATATGAGCATAGGGGTCTCATACTTATCTGAGAATTGCTAAGAATCATTGTTCCCTTATTACATTAGCTAAATTATCATCTATTAGGTCATATATTCATTGTTAATTCAAATGCAAGTCAAAACATGATGAGAGCCATACATCATCACTATCATAATAAATGCTCTTAACCAGCATAATAGCAACAAAAAAACCAACCATAGAATCCACATACAAACCAGTATATCACTCATGAAAGAACAAGAAGAAATAACCTCTTATTAATGTATGCCAAGGCCAACTAGGTTTGGGACTTCCACGTACCACCCAGCCATATATTGGTTGAACCAAATCTTTCTTTCAGCTAATCACCCTCATGCCATATTCCAAGCACGAATGTGGGACTCATAACCGAAATCAACCATGGCTTCCCGAGGCTACACCACCTCACCCTCATCAATAGAACCAAGATTTACCACCATCCACACCGGATAACTAGGCCAAAAAATTAAACATGTAATACCAGGCTTTACCATGATCCTCGCCATATCACTAGGCAAAAACAAGCATTAATGCCACCATATTTCTCCACCTACACCATGAGGAATTTGCATGTCTTCTAGTCTCTAGGATTTACCGCAATCCACATCGGATCACTAGGACATAATCGATACACCACCCTCTAGGATTTACCGTATATCCCACCAATCACCGGCAATAGTTCCTAGGCATAATCAAGGGAAACCATCCCTAGGCTTTATCGTATATCCCACCATTCACCGGAAAGGATTCCTAGGCCCATCGAGGTACACAATACCTAGATTTAATGCAACCCACAATCTGTTTTAGGGGTCACTAGGATAGTGTATTTAGTACAATCCATAGCCTGGTTCATGGTTACTAGGCCATGTGTTCTTCCTTTCAGAGATCCACCTCACTCAACTTCGAATCCATCTAGTAATCCAACTCATCCAAAACATGAGAACCCCATCACACCATGGTTATCTGGAAATGGAAATTTTAGGCTGAAAAACATTATCACACCTAGAAAAACCCATTCCAATGACAACAAGAGAACCAAGAACACACATGCAACACCATGCATGCCAAATCTAGCAATTTTTATCACTCTGCCAAATTCCCAAGGCTGAAGAAGGAAATAACTAAAGGTACAATGTCTGGATAGATGAAATAAGGTACAAAATTGGTTCAGCTAAGTTTCTCAAAGTCAAGACAGTGATCTACAAGTGGTAGAAAGTAAGGAAGGTAAATCAAAGATTTACCTCCCTAACTACTTGTCAAGAAATTCAGTTGCAAGTGAAAATAATTCTGTCTCTATACATTTGACTAAGTAATTTGATAATTAACTTGATGGAAGATTAAAAAAGAATATACATAAGCAAGATCAAGTAATTATCAAGAAGAGAATTTTTGTATTAATCTAAGCCCTACAAATTCTCAACACCTATACCATCACATCTATGTTGTTTCTGTGATCCATGTCCCGGTCTGGCTACATTGAACTTCTTATATGGTGCCACATTCTCTTTCTCTTTTGCATTCTTAGGCCTTGTTCTTTTTGGTTTCCATTTACCTTTACCATTATATTTTTCTTTCCCTTTCCTCCCTTGTTGAGATTCATTCTTACACTTTTATTGTTCATAGCAATGCTTCAGTGTCCCAGTAACTTCCTCAAGTAACCGAGGCTCATTATACTCAATCTGATCTAGAAATGCTAATGGAAATCCACAAACAAATCTCTGAAATTTATCCTTTTCATATTTAAGATATGGTACATACCTCAATAGCTCTAGGAACTTGGTTGTATACTCCTCATATGTCATTGATCCCATATTTAGCTCATATAATTATTTGGCCTTACTTTCATATTACCTTTATGACAAGTACTTCTTTCTGAAAAGACTCTTGAACTCGTGCCAACTCAAGTCCACTATCTTAATGTCTCTAACCTGCTTCACATATTCCCACCCGGTATCTTCTTTACCTTTCAAGCTAAAGATAGCTACTTTGGCCTTCATATTATCTATGTCATTATGAAAATGCGACATCATGTTATCGATCTGCTCTTTATAACGCACGCTTTATATACGTAATGAATGACTAATCCCGTTACAGCATTCCTATAAAGTGTGGGGTGGAATAAAGCATGAAGGGAGAGGGGAGGGATACCTCCAAGAATTAGGTGGGTAGAAATTAAGGTCAAGGGAAGTCTGGATGGATAAAGCTACGATGGAGCTCAAAGAACCCATTCATCCCAAGTATCCAAACCTTTGCATCTTTCGGCTTCTTCAAGTCCCCATCAAAAGTGGGTGACTTTGTTTTCTTAAACTCGTATGGTAAGTATCCCCTATCACTCCACCTATAAGGATGGTAAGGATGATGATAATAATGTCTGATAGAACCAGAACTATAATAGTACTTGTGTCCATCACCTCTCCTATCTGGAGTATCCAACAGTCTACCATCTCTAACCATGTCATCTCTATCCGACTGGTGCCCACCATGAGATATACTGCCATATGCCCCATTAATTTTTCCCTCCTTCCCATGGCTGGTCCTAAGTGGTCCTTGTCATTGTAATTCAAACAAACTTTTAAGGATTATTGCATTAACCTATGCTTGTTTCTCTTGTGCTTGTATGATTCCATCATTATCAGCTTTGCAACTCCTTATTTTTTCCTTCAAGCTTCTCAATGTGTCTACCAAGTCAAAAGAGTTCCCACCATGCTGCTCATCTAATCCATAAGGAGAGTCTCATTAATAGTAATCTACCATCTTTATATTCATCTTGATCTCTTTCATGCAAGGCATATCGTGTCAGTTAAACGAAATCATAAACAAACCAGCATACCTTAGCATAATATGGGGAGGATATCTCATCTGTAAGATCAACCAAATAATCATAATACATTTATAAACATAATCATAACATCATATATATATATATATATATTTATATATAATATAGACATCATTCTAGTTAAAGTCCAGTCATAAATGCATGACCATACCAATCACATACCATGACCTCATGCATGACATACAACAACCATTTCAATTTACACTGACAACATGTAAGCACTAACATGCATAACAACGCATAACCAATCATATACTCATGAAGACACATTCCACGATCACACCATCAACTCTTACATGGAAACATAACTACAACCATGAATAACACCATACATATGCAACAATTGTATAGACCACAAGGATGAGTAAAAACTGTGCAGTCGACATGAACGCATTACCAACACACTGCCCATCCAGTCCAAAGGGTGAACCTTGCTCTGATACCACTCTGTAACTCCCTCTTCCCACATTTACCGAAGCTACATGGTCTGTTGGGTTAAACATGCAACGAGAGGCTACTATGATCTGATTCAACCTCCTAGGTCACCTTAAGGAAGTGGAACTGACACGACACAATTATACATACCTTTTGCACCTGTTATAGGACACCCACGATCCATCCAAACCTTCCAGGTGGCTAGAACCTAAGGCAACTGACATTTTTTTGCATTAATCCATCAGTCGCTCCCTTGATATGGGAAAGGGTGTGGCTTGGACCCTCCATTCGCACTCACAGCATGGGCATGCATGCGACTGGGGAATTTTCCTGGTATTTTTAAGCATGTGACCCTGATTTATGTGCCACTTTTTCATGCCTAAGGCTCAGGTCACTGCCCAGAAATCCATGACACTTCCATAATTGAAAGATAACAGTGAAAAATAATATAAATGCAATCACTTAAACAAGGAATTGACTATACACGTACTATCCATGACAGGCATTTCGTCAAATAAATCACAAATATGTAATCTACAGGTTTAACAAGCATATATGAGCATAGGGGTCTCATACTTATCTGAGAATTGCTAAGAATCATTGTTCCCTTATTACATTAGCTAAATTATCATCTATTAGGTCATATATTCATTGTTAATTCAAATGCAAGTCAAAACATGATGAGAGCCATACATCATCACTATCATAATAAATGCTCATAACCAGCATAATAGCAACAAAAAAACCAACCATAGAATCCACATACAAACCATTATATCACTCATGAAAGAACAAGGAGAAATAACCTCTTATTAATGTATGCCAAGGCCAACTAGGTTTGGCACTTCCACGTACCACCCAACCATATATTGGTTGAACCAAATATTTCTTTCAGCTAATCACCCTCATGCCATATTCCAAGCACGAATGTGGGACTCATAACTGAAATCAACCATGGCTTCCTGAGGCTACACCACCTCACCCTCATCAATAGAACCAGGATTTACCACCATCCACACCGGATAACTAGGCCAAAAAATTAAACATGTAAGCTTTACCAAGATCCCCGCCATATCACAAAAAAAAGCATTAATGCCACCATATTTCTCCACCTACACCATGAGGAATTTGCATGTCTTCTAGTCTCTAGGATTTATTGCAATCCACATCGGATCACTAGGACATAATCTATACACCACCCTCTAGGATTTACCATATATCCCACCAATCACCGACAATAGTTCCTAGGCCTAATCAAGGGAAACCATCCCTAGGATTTATCGTATATCCCACCATTCACCAAAAAGGATTCCTAGGCCCATCGAGATACACAATACCTAGATTTAATGCAACCCACAATATATTTTAGGGGTCACTAGGCTAGTGGATTTACTACAATCCACAGCTTGGTTCATGGTTACTAGGCCATGTGTTCTTCCTTTCAGAGATCCACCTCACTCAACTTCGAATCCATCTAGTAATCCAACTCATCCAAAACATGAGAACCCCATCACACCATGGTTATCTGGAAATGGAAATTTTAGGCTGAAAAACATTATCACACCTAGCAAAACCCATTCCAATGACAACAAGAGAACCAAGAACACACATGCAACACCATGCATGCCAAATCTAGCAATTTTTATCACTCTGCTAGATTCCCAAGGTTGAAGAAGGAATCCCAACAGAGGTAACCACAGACCAGCCTTTTAACTTGGTATCTAGCCCTACCAAGTCAGAGAGGGATCTCTCCACAAAACACATCCAAGAGGGCTGGATGGATTAGGATTTTAGGCTAGGTGTAAGTTCAGGGGTTTTGATAATTGATTTTGGTCAGGCTGTTGGATGAAAGTATGGTCAAGGGAGCTAGGTCAAGGAAAATGGGATAGGGTTGTAGAGATTCAATGGGGAAAGGTAGGCATAAGGCTTAATACTTTAAGATGATTTTGATGAGATGGTTTTAAGACTGTTGAGAAGCTAGGAATAGCATGGGAGATGTATTCTTCCTAAACAGAGGAAAATGGACAAATTATGATAACTTTCCCTAAACAGAGCATGAACAAGCATGTATTCTACCTATCAACTTGAAAGAGATCATACAATAGAGATGTAATGAACATGAAGACAACACATTCTAACATATGAAACTGAAGGAAAAAAAATGATAAATATCATACCACATGTATCTCAAAAAATAGTTGCAACTCTTCTTTATTAACTGGCCAAACTGAGTACTCCTTGATCAATGAACTAGCATCCAAACTGATTCCAAGCCTTACTAAGAGAGAAGAAAAAGAAGATACAGACATCAAAAATACATTCACTCATCCTCAGGGGTCGAATCCATGAGGTGAGGAAGAGATCCACAAAATTCTGAACTGAAAGCTGGAGTGTAGGAAGGTGCAAGTTACTCCTCCCTAATTACATTAAAACCGATTCATTTGGCTTAATGACAAATTTTACATGATGAATCTACCCCTAGGTAACTTATCCATAACATAATTACATTTACCATCCTCAATTACATAGGTGGAAACATCATTTTCTAAGATAAAGTCAAAATTACAATGAAATTTCAAAAAAATCAGCAAATGGTCAAGTGCGCCATTTTTCTATCAAGTGTGCCCTCGTTGTGTCAAGTGCACCCTCCCTATTCAAGGAAGATTATGACTGACTTGTAGATGTCCAAATTGGCTCCACGATAGCTTGTTGGAAATCCCTTCAAGTCTGGTTTCCAGATCTGCCATCAACTTCCAAAATGAAGGTCAGGGAAAACTTCATTTTCCCTGTCAAAACTTCATTCTCCCAAGACTGCTCTGTGCGGAGAGCCTAGGCCAAAATAGGGGCAGAAACATGATTTTAAGGGTATTTTTTTCCCTTCTCACTGACCAGTTTGTCTCAAAAACCTTAGAAAATTCTTAGGGTTTATGTCTTCATCATTATGAATCCAATGGTTGTCTTTGTTTAGCCATTGTATGCCTCAAAAAAGTGTGCAACGCTGTGACCAAATTGTTGTGTAATATTCCAAAATTATCCTACAATAAATTGGAATATTAACTTTTGCTATTTTCACTTAGGAGTTGAATAATTCGGTGAGAAGGCCCTTCATAATAAAAACATGGATAAAATCCCTCTTAGTATGAAAGGGGATCATCAATGCAACTAGATTTCACACCCTCATGTGTGAAAGGAGACATTTGCAAGAAGGCTAGGTCAAGTTTGACCAAGTCAAATAGCGCAGAGGTATGAGGTGGAGAGCATCTTGTGGGACAGCGCAAAGAAAGAGGAGGGAATTTTCCTTGATGGAGGAAACCCTAAAGAGTGGGACCCATGGAGAGGGAGCTCTCATGTGTTTAAAAGGAGGGAAAGGTAGCCATTGTTTCACATGCATATGATTATTGATTTCTTTGTTTGTTTAGACTTTATGCATTCTCCTGCAGTTCAGCAGAGTTGCAGTGTTGCTTAGCACAAGGATTTATTGTTTAGGAATCCTTCTCATTTCTTGAGAAGCCTCTTGGAGGAGTTGTACATATTTTCCTCACATCCAGGCTTGAGGCCAAGCATCCTCCTCCAGTACAGCATTATTTCTGCAGCAAAATAATGTTGTGTTGCAGGGTGTTGCTGTGAGGGATCACAACACCACTTCCATCACTTGTTTAACAGAGGAGGACTCTCTCTTTCCTTTGAGAGATCAGTTTGGGAGCCCTTGGAGCTTATTATATATTTTGGCATTGGGCCAACTCATTCCCTTTCCCCTACAGCGTAGTTTTCTTCAGTGACTGCGTTATTTCTAGTGAGCAATTACTATGGGGATTTGCAGTATTGATTGGAGGGTGAGATCTTCAGTGATAGGATCAGCCTCTCACTTGGAAGATCCATTGAAGGAGATATTGACATCAGATGCAGCATCTTCAGTCTTCTCCATCCAGTTCCATTTTATGAGTTGCAGCTGCTACCCTGCAACTCTGGCATTTTTCCATTTTTGTATATTTCAGCCAATCCTTCCAAGGATTGTTGTATTATTGTTTTCAGGGGTTGAGAGCTTTCTCCCCCACATTTATTGAGCCACATATTGTCATATCATTCTATTATCATCTATTATGATGCAGTGTCTCTTATAAACTGTGACCTCTTAGCCTGCAGAAATACATGTGTAGCAGTGTTTCTCTATTTTCATGTACATTTCCCTCTGAGGTTGCATTGCTTTTCTTGAGTGACTCTTTCCTCAAGGATTTGCATACCATTGCTGCTATAATATAAATTTGTTGGCTATCTGCATATTTATGTGCCCAGGCTTAGTAAAATAAATTTTTTGTTCCATCTCTTGTTCAAGAATTGTTGCAGTCCCTTCATTGGGCACTTTCTGAAGACAACTAGGTGTGGGAGATCTGTTTAACCCACCTAGAAAGATTTCTTTTGAGCCTCCTCTTGGATTTCAGTCTTAGATGCATTGATCTAATGGATCCAGGTCTTGGTTTCAAATCCTGTAGCATACTTTCCTGGAAAATGTGTTTTCCAGTCATGCCTTGCTAGCTGTTCCAAATTTGGGATATTACAGTGGTAACAGAGCTGCTTTCTTGGCTCAGCCTATGAGTCTCAGCCCAAGAAGACAAAAGAAGATCAGAATTATGAAGAAGAAGAGATTACTCTCATCAGTGTTCAGAAATAAGAAGAGCCTCTCCAAAGAGGAGGAGAAAAAAGAAGAGGAAGGACCATGCACTTCCTATTCTCATGAAGAAGAAGAAATCAAGCATGAAAGACACTTGAATCATCAGATTCTAAGTGATTACCTTGTTGAGTAAAAATCTCAACCTAGAGCCTTCAAGGGGACTCTAGCTTTTCCACAATTCATCCAGTTGAAGGAAGAGAAGAGACCCTGCAGTAGAATATAAATCAAAGGCAATAGATTCTTGTTATCTACCTTTGATGGGTCATCTACAGCAAAAGCTTGGGTGAGGAAGTTGGAAGCACTTTTCCTACTACATCCTGTAGCAGGGGAAGAATTTGTTGAGATCTCAGTGCTGCACTTGGAGGGTGGAGCCTATGTTGGGTGCTTTAGCCACTTGAGCCATGCAAGGGTGAAAACTTTTGTAGAGTTCACTCAAAGGTTGATCAAAACATTTGATGGAGAAAGAAAAAAGGAGGAAAATCTCACACCACCACTTGAGGAGCCTTGTACTAACACTGTCACACTCATGGAGGAGGAGCCACATGCATCAATAGTTGGGGCAGCCAACACATTGGAGGAAGGAACTCTTGCAGCCTTACAATACATTCCAAAATCTCATCAAGGTATGAATGAATTTCCATTATACATTGTTGCAGCAAACTCTTTTGATAGTTATGGAAATTTGCTTTTACATGACCAGGGGTCAAATCACACTGCTACTTTAGAGCAACATGATTTCACTGCGATGTGCAACATGGGAACATTCAAGGAGGAAATAAACCATCATCCTCATGAGCCATTGTTGGATTTCATATCACATTTTAGGTTGGGGTTTGAATACTTGAAGGGAAATATGGAAGATAGTAGACATATTTAAGTGAGAAACCCTTTCTCCTTTCTAGATGACCCTTTCTCAATGAGCTCCTCTCAGCTCAAAGAGAAACTTCTACTTTCAGAAAATCCAAGACCTCATTGGTTTTGGAGGACTATTTTTGAGAGGGAGATCTCATGGAGAGATTTCATTAGAGGTGCACTTCAACACATCAGGGAGTGCAAGGATTTTATTCTTTTCTCACACTTCAATCTGCATGGATTCAAGGAGGAGCAGATAGAAGATGGAGGACATATTAGGATGGATAACATCTCTCATTATTGTGTTGGACATTCCTTGAGCCATAGACATCATTATGGGAGTTTTTTTCCTACCACCTATTTGGGTCCTTATGGGATCAAATTGATCCTTGAAAAGGTTGCATTTCAAAATCCCATGAGGTGCAAAGACAGGAATCTGATTTGGAAGAATGGTAGCCCTCATGGGAGGAATACCAATATGAAGAGAAGAAGGAGGCATCCACAAGTGATTGAGTGGATGTGGTTGATGAGCAAGGAGTTGGGATGCTACTTGCAAATATATGACACCGGGCAGCAGGAGGCTTGGCTGCGCTGGTTACTCTTGAAGGAGTTTGGCCATCACTTGGCATGTCCTCTTCCTAAGGGGATGGAGATGGAGGAGAGGTCGCAGGATGATTGCATCATTGGGAAGTATGGTGTTTATGTGACACACATATCATTCATTATTTCTTCATCACCTAAGTTGTATGATGGGAGCATAAGGAGGCAGCAAGCACTCGGGTTGCTTGAGTTTTGCTTGAGAGAGCAAGGGAAAAATTACTCTCACATGTTGTGTGATGTTGCAGGAGTAGGAGAGGGCACTCTCATGGTGAAAAAGGGCTACTCCTTGGCCTTGGATGATTTGGAAGCACTTCCATCTTGGGAGATATTCCATATTTGCAGCAGCATTACTAGAGGATTCTTTGACAAGGAGCATGTCAAAGAACAGAGCTTGGTATTGACAAGAGCCTATTTGCATGAGCTCACAGCGCTGTCAATTTGGAGGGGGGATTTATGGATGGAGTGTCCCCAGGATCACTTCACATTGGATGCACTTGGTGAAAAAAGAGGAGGTGAGGATGGCAGAGTAATGGATAGAGACATCTATCACTATGACATATTCTTCTTGACTTGGATCTCCAAGCATGAGGAGGATTATCTTCTTTCAGCACATGGTTCATTCACCCTCATAGCATGCCAAAACACTATGGAGGACTTACTCGTGGATCCATGTACCATATTACTTCTAGCATATGGTAAGAATTTTGTTTTACATTCATTAACTTTTTTACTCTTACCATTACTATGCAGTGCATTTCTCCACAGGAGGGCAAGCTTTTCACTTTGCTCCATGATCATTGTTGGGCCCAACTATATGATGGAGGCAGCCATCTTTTATGTGGCCTTGGGAAAGTGTTTTATCATCACATGTATGTTCATTTGTTGCACCCAAACATTTACCATATGAATACATGCATGATTGACCATGTAAAAAGAAACATTTTTCCTTGTACCTTGTCGAAGCAACAGTTTGTAAAACTACACTGTACATGTTTAGGAGACTGTTGGTATCTTCAAGCACCACATGAAGCCATCAGTATTTCCTTCACTCCTGTACTGATCATGCCTTCATTTTCTGATGTTTTTTCTATTCTTGTTGAGAGCATGATTGGGAGATTGACACGAGTTGGATGTGTCCTTGAGGGGAGAGAATTCCCACATTTTTTTCACTACATGTTCTAATGGGAGCATGGGAGGAGATATGGCCACCGCAGCCACACATTTTTTCTCTTTCTGGGTGGGCCATAAGTTTGATAGCCATCCATTGTATAACCATGGGCAAGTATTTTATCATTTATTGTTGACACATTCAGCCATTTACTATTCATTAGTAGATGTGATGATTCTTGTATATTACTTGCCATACTATTTTGTGAAGTTGCAGTGGATGAGACTGCGTTGTGTCCTTTTGAGACATTATTTGTATCATGTATAATCATGTAAAACCTTCAAAAAAATTCTCATTATGATGTTCTATGATGATCATGTCCTATTCATCATGGATGAAACATTTTGGGCCAGCTTTTTCTTCAATGTTGGAGGAGGAATCTTTGGAGGATTGTTCTTCACTTTGCCACTTGAGGGAAATACTTTTGCAGCCCAGGATCAACACATGCTCTACACTTACCATAAGTGGAGAGAAGGACAGAATTAGGTAGGCTGTGATGCTTACCATGTTCAGATTTTCAGCCCACCTTCATTTCCAGAGCTTGAGGTGGAAGGAGATTTTCAGGAGTTTCCATTTGGGAGGTGACTCATTTTGTCTGGATGATTGCTTGGGGATGGAGGATCCATTTGGAGAAGATGTTTTCCCAACACTTTTTAGTCTCCATGCCTTGAGGGAAACTTCTCAATTCTATCCTTGCAGTTGCTTGAGGACAAGCAACATTTGGGAGGGGAGGACTGTAATATTCTAAAATTTTCCTACAATAAATTGGAATATTAACTTTTGCTATTTTCACTTAGGAGTTGAATAATTAGGTGAGAAGGCCCATTCATAATAAAAACATGGATAAAATCCCTATTATTATGAAATGGGATCATCAGTGGAACTATATTTCACACCCTCATGTGTGAAAGGAGACATTTTCAAGAAGGCTAGGTCAAGTTTGACCAAGTTAAACAGCGCAGAGGTATGAGGTGGAGAGCATCTTGTGGGACAGCGCAGAGAAAGAGGAGGGAAGTTTCCTTGATGGAGGAAAACCTAAAGAGTGGGACCCATGGAGAGGGAGCTCTCATGTGTTTAAAAGGAGGGCAAGGCAGCCATTGTTTCACATGAATATGATTATTGATTTCTTTGTCTGTTTATACTTTGTGCATTCTCCTATTGTTCAGCAGAGTTGCAGTGTTGATTTGCACAAGGATTTCCTGTTTAGGAATACTTCTCCTTTCTTGAGAAGCCTCTTGAAGGATTTGTACAGATTTTCCTCACATCCAGGCTTGAGGCCAAGCATCCTCCTCTAGTACAGTGTTATTTTTGCAGCAGAATAATGTTGTGTTGCAGGGTGTTGCAGTGAGGGATCACAACACCACTTCCATCACTTGTTTTTCAGAGGAGGACTCTCTCTTTCCTTTGAGAGATCATTTTGGGAGCCCTTGGAGCTTATTGCAGATCTTGGAATTGGGCCAACTCATTCCCTTGCCCCTACAGCGCAGTTTTCTTCAGTGACTGCGTTATTTCTAGTGAGCAATTGCTGTGGGCTTTGCAGTATTGATTGGAGGGTGAGATCTTCAGTGATAGGATCAGCCTCTCACTTGGAAGATCCATTGAAGGAGATATTGACATCAAATGCAGCATCTTCAGTCTTCTCCATCCAGTTCCATTTTCTGAGTTGCAGCTGCTACCCTGCAACTCTGGCATTTTTCCATTTTTGTATATTTCAGCCAATCCTTCCAAGGATTGTTGTATTATTGTTTTCAGGGGTTGAGAGCTTGCTCCCCCACATTTCTTGAGACACATATTATCATATCATTCTATTACCATCTATTATGATGCAGTATCTCTTATAAATTGCGTCCTCTTAGCCTGCATAAATACATGTGTAGCAGTGTTTCTCTATTTTCATGTACATGTCCCTTTGAGGTTGCATTGCTTTGCTTGAGTGACTCTTTCCTAAAGGATTTGAATACCATTGCTGCTATAATATACATTTTTTGGCTATCTGAATCTTTATGTGCCCAAGCTTAATAAAATAATGTTGTTGTTCCATCTCTTGTTCAAGAATTGTTGCAGTCCCTTCATCAGGCACTTTCTGAAGACAACTAGGTGTGGGAGATCTGTTTAACCCACCTAGAGGGATTTCTTTTGAGCCTCCTCTTAGATTTCAGTCTTAGATGCATTGATATAAGGGATCCAGGTCTTGGTTTAAAATCCTATAGCAGCCATTCGTGGAAAATACGTTTTCCAGTCAGCCTTGCCAGCTATTCCAAATTTGGGATATTACATGTTGACATGAACTTATTCAGGAAAACATAAAAAAAACACAAATTTTGAAAAAATGGGTCAAATGCCTTCAAAATTGGTGGAGAGAGTGTTGTTGAGGTGTGGCTAGGCTTGGAGTGAAGCCCCTGCAAGTATGTATAACTTTATTTTCTCCTCCAGCATGGTCAAAGCCTCAATATTTGCATTGGCTCTTTTGAGTTTGGCCATTGCAATTTTCTCCTTTTGAGCATGATGCTTGACCTTCCTCCTCAACGCATCATTATCTCTGTTAACCTTTGCCAAAAGCTTCTCAAAATTTTGATTGGCTCTATCAAGCCATGGCTCCCTATTTTCATTGATAACCATTGCAAGTTTCTCATTTAGGGTTAGTTGATTAGCAAGCTCAACCTCTTTTTGTTTTTCTAGAGCTAGAGCTCTTTTCAGCCCTCTAGTTCTAGGTCTGCCTCTTGGTGCTTGTCCATTTTGTTCATCAAGCAACCCATACTTTTGAAGTATCTCATCTAGCATAAATTTGGTCTTTTCTTCCTCCCTTTGAGCAGTGATATACTTGACTTCATTAATGACATGTTTAGTATTCAATTGCTTATTCTCCTACTCAAGGAAGTTTATGACAAACTTGGCCCTTTCAATATTAGCCTACAGCTCTCTAATCTTGGTATCCTTTCCTTTTATGGCTATGTTGATTTTTTCATCATCATCATCCTCACTTTTGTCAACAAGCTCAAAATCATGATCAGTCTCATGGAGTTTTTCTTCATGTCTAACCTCTAGCTGAATTTATGCCTCAATCACCTTTTCTTTGCCTTTGTCCACCTAATTTATTGATGTAGAAGGCATGGCCCCTTCCACTATGTGTGGATAAAAAACATTCCTATGACCTCTCTGGTAGGTTTTTGGAAATGGCTCAACCTCAACCATAATAGCCCTCTTAGGCTCACTGACCTCAATCCTGCTAGGTGATCCAATGTCATGATGAAATGGAGATGAAAGAGGTGAAATGGGTGAAGGGGACTAATCTGATGATGATGAATGTGCTATGGGCTGAGATGGAGGGATGGGAGTATATGGTTGAGATGATGAAAACACATTTTGTGCATGCTGAGTAGATGTCTCTTTGAATATATCATTGGCTATGAAGGTACTCCATGCAATATTTAGTTCATTGAGATGATAGAGGACTATGATTTTGATAAGGGAATGATGGAAAAGACTTCTCATTTGATGTTCATACTCCCTTTTCTGGACAATAAGTGTCATCTTCTCAATGCTCTGGAAAATGTAGTAGGGTATGTTGAGTAGCTTTACCCTAGTGAAATGCATTAAGAGTCAGATGTGATATGTATAAAGTCTTGAAAATCTACCTTCACATGAAAATTATTTCATGATTTCTTTCATCATTGGTGCATATCTGTCCAGGAGGTAGGAAAAATGGAAGAACCTCTTTTTCTCATTCTTATATCTTGGTTTCATGAAAGGCTCAAAGTAGTGTTCCTCCAATTTACTGTGCTTGAACCATTTTTCCCCAAAATTTGGGATCCCGGTGGCAGCTGAAATGATGGCAGTTGACACAGTAAAGGTGACACCAGCTAGAGTAACTTGGTTGTCACGGATATTGGATATGAAAATCCTGGTCAACATGGCATGGTGTTGGACCCTCTGAATTTTCTCACAGAAATCAAAACACCCAACATGTTTGAAACATGTCACTATTAAAGGAGATGCCAAAAGTTCTCTAGTACTTTTTGGCTCAAGTCTGAGTATTCTTCCCCCTTTATGTGGCCTTCTAGCCTCTCTTTCTTCTCCCTCATTGTATGATATGTTCTCTTCTTCAGCCATGATTTTTTAAAGTCAAAACCCTAGGGAAGTTGATGATGGTGGAAAGTGGTCTTAGGAATGAGGAATGGGAAATGGAAATTGAGGGAGATAGTGCTAGGGATTTATGAAATTGGAAATGGGATAGGGAGTAGTGATATGGTGGAATTTTAGGATGGGAAATTTTTTACAGTTTTGGCATTAGGAGCCTAGGTAGTCGTAGCACCTAGGGCTTAGGGTATTGGGAAAAAGGGTTGGGGAAATGGAATTTGTAATACAGGGGTTTTAGGATTGGGTATTCTGCAATGTAGGAAGGGTATGAAGGTGTAGGGAGATTCAATTTGGGGAATTTAAGAGTGCAATGGGAGATACTAGGGTTTTAAAATGATTTAAATGCCAAATTGTTAAACAAATTAAACCCAATAAATGAACTTGATGGAAATGACAATTGATGGAATTAGATTTCACTCACTTGTTGGAGGTCGAAAAAAACGTTGTTGAATATTAGGAAGTGTTTTTTTTCAATTTGAATGAGTTTCTGGCTTTCCTGGTCAAGTGCACCCTAGTAGAAGAGAGTGCGCCCTCGCAGAAGAGAGTGTGCCCTCTACTCTATTTTTTGCAAATTTTCGCCCATAAATTTGAAATTTTTCCCTCTTGTAGTGTGCTCAACGATGGTAGAAGACAAATGAGTTTTGATTTGATGTCAATAAGGCTTTAAAACTTGAATGAAATTGATCTTTTAATTTAAACCCCACTTTTCTAATGTTTCATTTCACCTTTGAAAACTTTGATGAATACCATTTTCACTTTGATTTTCTTCTTTGCAGGTTGATGTGTTGGAGTTTGGCATTCTTTACATTTTGACTTTGTTGATATTTAGTTTGGCATATGAGTTTGAGTTGGCAGCTTGGGACAATACTTATTACATATAATGAGCATAAAATTACATAAAAAAATAAAAATAAATTACATCTCTGTTTTGAATAAAATTACACTTTAGTATGAAAATCATACTTTGAAACCATGACTACAACCTTTAAAATCATATTTACATGTTGAGAAATCTTCTTCAAATGATAAATAAGTATTATTCAATCACTCTCACACTTTTACTGACCTTATTTGAGATGAAGAGGAGTATTATTTAACCTTGGAAAATGAAACCTAGTGACCTAAATGGACCTTGAATGACCAAACTCCATGTTGACTTTGACTGACATAATGACATAGTGAAATGAGCTTTCAAGACTGATTTATGCTTAGCAAGACATGAAGGTGGGCCATAAAATGTGAATTTTTGAGGGAGAGTTAGGTTTTATGACTAGGGCTACCACCAGTGAGTGAATTTTTTGCATGACCTAGTGGAATGATAATAAAAAAATTGAGTGGGACCCCTAAAATTAATATGAAAAGATTATTTTGATCACTGATGGTAGAATGAAAATTCTAACACTAACAGCAATGAAACCACATGTGCAAATCGATACCTGCAAATAATCCTACTGCATTTGGTTGATCATGCTCTTCCTTTCTTGATCTTATTTTCCTTTCTTGATCCAATGCTGAAATGCTCCAAGAAAAATCTAAGTGTCCAAGAGTGTGTGAGAGAGAGAATAGAGAGAGAGCTCCAAAATTGAACTGAAAAAAAGGTACCAACTAATCCTCATAAGCCTTTTATCAATGAGGCCTCTAATTTCTTCATTTTCCATTAGTTTCCTTCATTTTCCTCCTCACATGCAACCTGTGACCTTTCACCTTCTTTTTCTCCTAATTTCCATTATTTTCATAAACAAAATGTCAATTAATGCCACTTTTCCTTTTCCAATTTCCTTATCCATAATAAACCAAATGAACATCAACACTAGGATGTCTTGCCCAAGATTCAGCTTGGAATAAGTGTCCCAATAAATATGGTTATTATTTTGCCTTTATTAACTTTTATTACATGGAATTTTCACCAGGGTTGTTACAAACTCATTACTTGCACACGTAACCCCTTGATCTCCATCTCCTTATATAGTTTTAGCCTTAGTCAATACCTTAGCTAAATCCCTTGGTAATTTTGTTAACATTCTTTGATGGGATCAAATAACCATTGTTGCTCCAATTACTATTGTCTAATACCATGGTAAAGACCCCTAGTATTTAGATTACCATGGTGTGGATTTTGTACGCAACTTTGCTTCACAATACATGTGTATGTACGTGACCCTTATTCATAGGATCCGTATATACTTTCTCAACCTTTACTTTTGTCATCAATCTGTCATTAAATTGCCATTTCTCTATCTACAACTTTTGTAGCATATGTACCAATCTGCATTAGTTTTACACACATCATGTTATCATCGTTGACATCAATTACATATGTATCAAGTAGGTTTCTATCAAGGATAACACATTAGCCATAATTCCAACAATAACTTGAGCAAACTTTGGCATTGGAAATTTTGTCAAGTAAACTATCACTCACAACAACAAATATGTAATCAAGATATGGAAATTTGTCTCCCTCTCATTTCTTATTGATGGTGTTTGTGTCGGTTATGTTCTAAGAAACATTATCGGGATAGTTTTTAAAATTGTGCCTCTTGGCATGCCTCAACCCCTTCACAACTTTTTCGTAGTGATTTATGTGGTCCACTTCCTTCTCCTTTCTTCTATATGTTCAAGTATTTCTTATTTTTCATTGATGACTTCTCCAAACATACTTGGGTTTATTTCTTAAAACTTAAGGGCAAAGTTTTTGACTTGTTCTTGACCTACAAGGCCCTTGTATAAAAATAATTTGGACATCAACAAGAATGGTTAAGAACAAATAATGGACATGAATATGTTAACAATAAATTCACAAGTTACTACACTACATAGGGCATTCAAATGCAACATACTATTCTATATACACCACAACAAAATGGTGTTGCTAAAATGAAATTAAAAAATCATACATTAAAGGAAATAATTTATTGTATGATCCAATCTAAGGGATTAAATCTTCATAATTGGATGGAATTAATCTAATGCACAGATTAAATAGTAAATTGTACTCCCATAAAGGCTTTAAGTAATATAACATCAGAATAAGCATGGACAAACATTAAGCTAGATGTAAGCCGCTTATGTATATTTGGTAGTGTAGCATGGGCTCACATTTATGACGAAAAAAAGAGTGTTATAACCTAAATGTGAGAATTGTATTTTTGTTGGATATTATGAATATGTAAAAGACTATAGACTTATTAAACCTCACTCAATTGGAATAATCATTATAATATATGTTAAAATTGATGAAAATATCTTGGACTACGAGTCTAATTCGACATGTGTGCCATTTTCAGCTTGAGAGACATCTTTGGAATTCTTGCCACCTTATCTTCCTGTTTTGGTTTCTTCATCAAATGATGACTCTAAGGATGAAAATCCACCTAAACCTTCTCACTTCCCTCCAGATGATTCCATCGAACATGAACTTGTACTGGCACCACAACTTCCCAAATGGGTTTTTTCAACACATCAAGAAATCGGTGACATCGTTGGTGATCCCACATATCAACATCGTACTTTTTCACAGTTTTAGTGAGCCTCCTCTCTTTTGGATCAAGTTTTAGAGAGTCAGGATCTGAAAACATTTGTAGAAGCTTCAATCCATCCATATTGGGAAACAACAATGAATGAAGAATATTGTTCCTTGATGGCGAATGATACTTGGAACCTTGTGACTCTTCCAAAAGGAAGAAAATTTGTCAAATGTAAATGGGTATACAAAACTAAGTATCCATCCAATAGAAGTGTTGAAATACATAAGGCTCAATTAGTTTTTAAATTATTCTCTCAAGTTGAAGGAAGTGACTACAATGAAACCTTTTCTCCTAGCACAAAATGAATCCATCCACCTTGTTCTATCCCTTTTCGCTTAACGTGGATGGGAGGTCCATCATATGGATGTTAAATCCACCTTCTTACATGGAGATCTATGAGAAGAAATACACATGGAACAAACTCCTGGATATGGTCAAAGTGACTCCAACCTTCTTTGTTTCCTTAAGAAATAACTCTATGGTCTTAAACAAGCTCCTAAATCTTGGTGCAAAAATTGATAACTTTCATCTTGGCGCCAACTTCTCTAGATGTCATTCTCACCCCATTGTCTACACCAAGAAATTAGGAAGCTATCTCATAATTCTTTTTCTTTATGTTAATGACCTTATCTTCACTTGTAGTGACCCGAAACTTTTAACCCATGTGAATTCAAACCTTAAGAAGAGGTTTGGAATGATATATTTAGGATATTTGCATTACTTCCTTGTCTCCAAGTATTGCAAACCAATGAAGGATTTTTACTTTCCCAGTCTACATATGCATATGACCTTCATCATCATTTTCACATGGAATATTATAAACCAACCACTTCTCCCTTTTAGTTTGGATTCAAACTTATTGCCACCTGCACTAAAACCAAAGTTGATGCCACTATGTACCATAATTTAGTTGGTATCCTCATATATTTGACTCATACCCATCCTGATATTTACTTTGTTGTTGGTCTTGTTGCCCGATATACGCAAACACCTTATGAAAGTCATTAGAAAGCAACAAAAATGATATGTTGATATATTTTGGGTACAGTTCAGTTTGAGATACATTATAGTTTACAGGGGAACTTCTTTGTTGGTTGGTTTCATTGATTTATATTGGGTTGGTGACCCTAATGATCGAAACTCTACTGCAAGTTATGTTTTCAATAATATTTATATACATGTCACTTGGTCTTGTAAAAATAAACAAGTTATTGTTATTTCTTCGGTACAGGTAGAGTACCAAACAATGGTTAATGCAATTCAAAAAGCCCTGTGGCTTGGACAGATCCTTTTAGAGTTTGGATTCTAGCGGAAACATTTGAACACCCTATGGTGTGACAATCAGAGTGCCATCAATCTCGCCAAAGATCCAACTCAACATCAATGCAGTAAACACATTGAACTACAAATTCACTTCATCTAAAAAATATTTCATGATCAGTTATTGAAGTGCTTTTGTTCCCTACAGATGATCACGTTGTAGAAATTTTCAAAAGATCTCTCACAAAAGTGAAGTTTTCTAAACTTTGATCTATGAGGAGTTCAAGAAGGTGTCATTAAGGGGATATATGCTCTAATTTCTCCTTCCTTCTCCTATTGTGTCACCTTTGTAAATCCTTTAATCCTATCCCACGTTTTTTTTAAGGGGGGGTGTTAGTTAAGTTCAACTTGGTCTAATGTGTTTGTTATGTGAAAGTGTTTTTCATAGTGTGTTTATTTAGTATGCATTAGTTGCATTGTAGTTCGACAGTCACGATATGTTCTAGACATAAAGTGATCTAAAGGCTTATATTTTTCTTGATATTAACAATTTTTTATCGATGGCTTGACACTTGATTGGTCCGTGACCTCAATTTAAATGGCATGGAGGCTCATGGATGATGATCAATTGTGAGAACTCTCTTGTGTAAAATATTTTTTTCTTAATAAAATTGCCTCAAGTTGTTTGGGGCTTGTATTGTTTCCTTCTTGGGGGTTCTTAACCATGTAAAATTATTGGTGTTGTGATCTTTGATTTGGTTGTGTGAGTGGCTACTAAAGGTTTTCATCTTATGTGGAAAACCCTGTTTACTCGAGCATGGATTCTATGGGTATGGTTATTGTTAATGCACAAAAGAAGTTATTGAAACTTTGGTATAAAAAAAGCATGATCGCATTGTAGGATATGTCTCTTAGTAATCAATAGGGGTAGAAGGTGTTGAGAAATCTAGGGAATCATATGGATTAGGTTCTTTAGGTAGATTTCTCTTAGGCTTTGACATTTTCTTGTGATTTCTCTTTTCTTCTTATTAGTTCTTCTTTCAATTTATTATGTTTCTTCCATCAATACAAATTCCAAGCAATGAAGGTCACAACAAGGGACACAAGATGTAGGCTCTCAGCCAGGGAAAAACCCCTATCTAGGGGAAAATCTAGTCTGACTCTTCCACTATTAAATCAAGATGATACAATGCAAGACCCTTTCGACCTAGACAAAGATACACTCCACCAAGTTAGCTTCCATATTATATAATTTTTCGTTCAAGTCAAAGCAAGCTTTCTCCTTTAAGAAATATCGCCTACATTGCACTTATATAGCTAAGTTTGTACCTTCGGCCCTATAATTAATGGAAAAAATTCAACTCCCAAAATTTTTACACTTCCACTTTAAGATTGGGAACTTCACACAACTTATTCTTGGATACTTTTCGTACTTATTATTTTTGATAGACTTTATCTTCTAATCTCCTTGTTCAAGTAGCATAACTATATATATGGTGGTGGTGTCTATGTTATAAGGCTGACTTGACTGAGTGATTGAGGTCGACTTGTTAAGAGAGGAAGTCGACTTGGTGGAGGACATATAGGACACGTAAAATCAATTTTTTTTCTTGACTTTGAGGAGCCCAAGAAGGGTCTCTTAATGACTTTGACTTTGACTCAAAATCATAGAAACCTACAGTGGAGGCTTGACCTATTTTACTATTGACCCAAGTATGAAACCTATGCATTAATAATTCAATATTTCTTTAATAAAAAAATAATAAAAATTTGTTTTCTTTTGAAAAATACAATTATGAAGACCGACACTAGTTACATTCTTCAACACTCCCTCTTAAATAGGGAGGTATTTATAATTACATATATACAGAGGTACTTGGAATATATCAAAATGATATACTTTATGAAGAGTCACAACACACATAGTGCTACAGGTTAGATACCTGACCAGGGTATCTAACCGGGTGGGACTAAGGAGTGTTCCAAGATTCAGCCTCTAGAGGTACCATCAGGATTTTGTTCTAACACCAACCTATGGATCTAGGTTTTTATCAAAGGTCATAGCTCTAAGAAAAATTCCACCCTCCCTACTTCAGGATTTAGACATCATCCCAGGTCGGCCAAATTTCCTCCCAAGCATCTTGTTTCCCAAAGATGCTTCATCTCTCCTTATCAAATAAACCAAATGTATCTGCCAAACCAAGCATGCTTCAAACATTCAACCTTCTTATGGAGAGATTTTCATAAACACAACCCCAATTAGTAATAAACTTTTATTATACATATTTAACACAAACATTCAGGGTTCTTTATTATTTTGATGATACTTAGATCATCATCATATCAAACACATTTACTTGGAAGCTTTTCTTCTTCAACTTTTCAGTAGCACCGAAATCAACCTTAGCAATTTCTTCCAAAAACATCCAAATTTTTTTCATAACGTTATCAATCATGAATAACCATTAGTATTGCTTCAGTTATTCTCCAAAAACATTCTCGATTCCTTTTCATCAGGTCATTCACTTCTCTTAAAGCTCCCTCTCAACTAGGGAGACATACACTTTCATTTATCTTAGTAATTAGAGGACAAGTTCATCAACTATCTTGTTCTTCTATCTACACAGGCTCTTCATTTTTGCATCAACGATTAATTGGATAATTTTGACCTTCTAAAACTTCAACATTTCTTCACATGGTAACATGGACATGTCATCAAAGCTCTCACAAGTCCCTTTACATGTAGAAAATCTCTAACACAACTATAATACCATGTAGAAATTATATCAATGGACTCAATCCAATCATAAAACATACTAACGAAAGATAATGAATCCTTCTACGATATTTGTGGAATATAAAACACGATCGTTCAATCACATGCAAGAAAAAGAACGGAAGTTATCAATCACACAACACAAGATGTACCTGGGGAAAGCACCTGTTCAAAACCCCTCTATCATATATTATACATAGTCAAATAATCATGAAACAATACATTGCTTTCTGACACCGAGAAAATCCTACATTATCTTGATTGTCTCACTTTGATCCTGCTCAAAAATGTGTAGAAATTCTTAGGTAAAATTGACCAACACTTAGCCAATTCTCAGCCCCTCCTTAGCCCAGCCTTGCTCACGCAATCCCTAGGAAATTAATCCCTATTAAATAGGATAATTAGCCTTCCTTGACTGGAAAATCCCTATGGAGCCTTCCTCTGACTTTATAAATGCACCTGGGCAGTTCGCCAAAAAATACAATTGATATTTTACTTGTCTTAAACCTTTGTCTCACCTAGGTCTCCACCAGAATTGACATGCATGCAAATATTAATAGTGAATCATCAGTTACTTGGTATATCACTACTGTTGAATTAAATCTATTTTAATTCACTTGATCTTCCACTAGCTCAGCAATCAGTTAGAACTACTTAGATTTTAATTCAACTAATGTGAGTTAATTGATCCCACTCACACCACACTAGTGCTACAATTGCAACTGGACCCTGTAAATAATAGAATCACTCTACATGCCTATCCTTTGACCCTTAACTCAAAATTCTTGAGATAACTAAGTCTATCACACTTAGTTAACTATTACAAGTTGTTATGAGATAAGTTTAAAATTTAATTTTCCAATTTATTTAAAAATTAGTTGCACACTAATGTGTCGCTAAGATCCCTCACTCATGTGTGACCTGTGATCCCACACTAGTTTTTGGAATGGTGCTCCCTAAGCTACGAATTTTATATATTTTTTGTATTAATTAGCCTAACGTTGGGGTTTCGGGGCGGTTCAAAGCCCCGAACGCGTTGTAATGGGTCAAAGGGTAGACCTAGAGTCCACAAACCACGGTTTGCAGACCACAGGATACCGTAGGCTACATCGATATAAATAGATGAATATTTTGAGTCTAGAGGTAGGCATGAATTAAGATTGATGCTACATGCGAACTGTTAGATCTATTTTGGGTTGTTTTGGGTAAGGACTCCTGCTGGCTGTGTGCACAGATATCCCCAGTCCTACTATGTGTGGACCCCGCTAGGATGTGTGCACGAGCTGGTTTTGGTTGTAAGTGGATCTGAATGTTAATGAATGCGAAGTATTGTTAAAGTATATGTGTGCTATTTGGATCGGTTATGTTTACTATTGAAGTGTATCTGTGATGATTATTTAGTTGTGAATGTATCTGTGTTTTTGCATAAGTATATTTGTGATTTGTTATTAGCTGTGAGTATAAATGCTCTGTGATGGTATCCGGTAATGTGCGCATGGGTGCGACTATAATTGATTAGATCTGATTGTTGTGTTCTGGTTATATTCTAATTACATTGTTAAAAGGGCTGCGAATAGACTCATTCTGGGCAAACCTAGTAAGTTATAATACAAATCTGCCTCGAATTACCTACTCTCTCTCAGGGTGCGGAAACTTGGTTCCAGCACCCTCCCATACTACTTCGAGTGAGACCTTGGTATATGCAAGTAGGTCATTTCCGAAAGGGCCAGTAGTATAGGGGTTTTTTGGCAAACCTTAACCTCTGAACCTGGGTCAAGACCCCTGAAGCCAACAAATGGATCCATTTCCAAGACCAGGAGCATTTTAAGAGAGATATTGAGTAAGGCCACGAGGTCCTTGGAGACTTGAGAGGGTGGAAATTTAAGATTGGTTTGAAAGACAGATTCAGGAGTTTGTTGTAAAGGAGAATCACAGCACGAAGTTGATAGCTGAGAAGTGGACGAACAAGTACATCTTCACTAAGGTCTATGAAATTTTCTTTGTGACCTTTGCGCATGAGCTTTAGGAGTGGTTGGTAAGGCTCATATAATTCCAAACATGTTGGAAGGACGATCAGGTTCGTAATGGACATGAGAATTGCTTCAATAGCTGGAAAGGACTGACAATACAATCACCTGTACTATAGATCACTGGGTAGATAGCGTGCTGGGCAGATTCGTGATAGAATTCGCAATCGATCAGTTCGTGTTCTACTCTGAGGTAGATCGGAGGTTCTTCAAGGGTTTCCGGGGAAATTTCTTGAAAACATTGCCTTTGTTAATCAAAATATTACTGTGTGAAAAGGGCGTTATGTGCAGCCACACCGAGTGAATGACCTCTGATCTGAGCGAAAGCACAACACGAAGTGGTAAGTACTACCGAACTAATCAAGAAGGAGATATATCTGTCTACAGTCCTTTAAGGGAATTGGTTGTGCATAGCCCTCTAGCTACGCCACCTTCAAGTCAACATAAGGGTAAGAACTCACCCATACCTCCACCGCCACCAGAAGACGATATGGCCATGCACATGAAGCTACCTACCTTCAAGGGTGTAGGGGATGAAGATATGGACCGATTTTGGTTTGTCACAGAATCAGTATGGGCTGCGCAGAATGTGGCCACCGACACTGTAAAGAGAGCTCAGCTATCACTTGCCTTTGAAGGAAGGGCCTTGGATTGGTATATGGGGTATGTAGGATAGCACATAGATCGATCTATTCTGGAAATTAAGACAACATTAAAACAACAGTTTCGGAAGCCTAAGTCCTACTCTCAGATAGTGGTCGACTTGAAATACTTTATACAGGGACCCACTGAATCGGTATGGGAAGTTGATCAGCAGCCAAAAAAGGTTATCAAATATGGGGAATTTAAGTATGATGATAGGAAGCACAATGAATGGTTTATCACATTGTTGCTGCCTCACCTACGCGGACCTATGGGTCAGCAATTGATCGCAACGCAGGAGAAGGCCTCGGAGATTTCTATGAAACTAGAAGCTGCGCTGAGGGATGATGCTCAGTTTGGGGTACAGCAGATCCAGGGGTAGTTGGAGGCAATGCACCTTGAAAAAAAAAACCTCTGAAAAGAATGGGGAAAAGGGGCTAGTCTAGACATATGGTGCATAAGATGTAGGGTATCCGGCCATACCAAGGATCAGTGTCCTCTGCTGGAATATTACATGCAAGCTAGGGGACCTAGCCCATTGTGTCCTAAAGAGGCTGCGGGACAAACTGGTCCAATGTTATGGTGCGTTGATTGTCGTGTCGCCAGGCTACATGATACTAACCATTGTCCCCGTCTTGGTGCTTACGTTCTGGAATTGAAGCAGCAATGGTGTCGATTTGACTCCTCTATGGGGCATAATTGTCGGACTTATGACTTTATGATAGATCGAGGAAACCTATATAGGGTACAGGCTGACCCTTCTTCACCACTATCTCCCTCAAGCAGAGGAGGCTCCCCAGCCAGGGGCGGGGGAGGGGGAAGGGGTCGAGGCGCAGGTCGGGGAAGAGGACAATTAATCTATTACAACTGTGGGGAGATACGAAACTTTACAAGGGACCGTCTGAACCCTGCGCGACAATATTGCCATTATTGTAGAAAACTGGACCATGTGATTGAAGATTGTCCAATTCTGATAGCAAAAATGCAGGAAAAACAGCAGACACCTACGCAGAATGTCTAGAGGGTTAAGGCGGAACCGCATGACGAAGGACCAAGTATTATTGTCATAATGCGCAGCGGCATGGCTACTGGAGTAGCTGAGGAGAAATCTAAATCTGAACCTCTTATCTGGAAAGCAGCGATCAAACAGGAAAGCTTATACCTACAGAAGGAAAATGAAACCTTCATCGCAACTCGCAATGACTTTAATAAAGATCAGGCGCTTGCTTCAAAATCCCCAGCAAACCTGAGAACAGACGATGAAGTTAAACCATTTCTTCATGCCTGTATGAAGCTGCTACGCAACCAGAAGGTAGTAGAAAATCTGCAAGCACTAATAGATAGCTGCGCAGAGAGGACTAACCCGCCCCCGAAATTTAAGGATGTGCACAAACTTTACAAGCATAAGAAATGCACTACGCAGGAAATGCGGCTAACAACGTAGATTGGCGACTATGAAATGGATCAAGTTATTTTGGACCTAGAATCAAATGCAAACTTACTTCCCAAGAAAACTTGGCAACGGATGGGAGAGCCTAAGTTGGAATGGTCCACTATCCAGCTGTGCATGGCCAACCAGCAGAAGATCGTACTGTTGGGAATATTGTCAAAAGTTACGATAGATATCACAAGAGTTACGGCCCACGCCGACTTTGAGGTCATTCATATTGTGGAAGATGAAAACCCCTATCCTGCACTCCTAGGATTGGATTGGGCAATATACATGGGATGTATTATCAACCTAAAGAAAAGAAGCATGGTATTTGAGAATGAGGGTACAAGGGTGATAGTCCCCCTAGACCCTGCGAAAGGAGAGCTGCATACAGAACCAGTGTGTGAAGAAGAGGATGTGGATCACATCTATAAGTTAACCGCTTGGGATGAAGATTGGATCAATCCTACGGTTGATGTTGTGCTTTGCTGGGAAAAGGACAGTGA
This sequence comes from Pinus albicaulis, assembly GCA_034641835.2. Lineage (NCBI taxonomy): Eukaryota > Viridiplantae > Streptophyta > Pinopsida > Pinales > Pinaceae > Pinus > Pinus albicaulis. Next base: position 837,490,383 of record CM076582.1, on the reverse strand, counting down.
ATGCTTCTCCGACTCCGATGGGGAGATACAAAATTGGTAGAATCCGGTACATGATGTATCTGCGCTGCGATGTCTTAGAATCACAAATAAATTCTGATGCATCTCCTCAGAGGTAAGAGAAATTCCCTACTTTGGGTTCTAGTAGTATTAGGGAGTTTTTGCGAGCATTTGAAGCTGAATTCGCACAGGAGTGAAGGCTATGGGCCCTTAATCTAGCCATGTGCGCAACCCCGGCAAGATGGTGGGACACGCATAAAGGGACGTTCCAGGATTGGGAAGAGTGTCGAGACATGATGGTCCTACGGTTTGAACCTCTGGTTCACCTGCGCATAAAGACTTTCCTTGGCCTAGGGGACCCGCGCGAGCACTTGTTTGCATGGATGTAGAAATGGTGCGAACAAACCACGGAAGAATGGTTTCACCTCTTCATTCATGCCTTGGGTCCAATCCCCATTGCGTGGTATTTAGATGCAGAACTACACCAGCGCACCCGCCACTGGGAAACATTAAAGGACGAGTTTGTAGGGACATTTTGGTTAGTAGGTGGAACAGAGGCACTCGACGAAGCTCTGTAGGATATAGATGCCTTAGTATTTGATGAATCACGCCCTTGCGCAGCACAGGGAGCACCAACATGGGAAACACATATGCAGGATATTGTCAACTGCCGCAATTTAGCAATAGAAGAGTGTGATGAAGATCCACGAAATGTCTCTAACCCAGAGTCGAAGGGAGAGCGCGCAGTTGTTGGACCCCCACTGCAGACCATCTATGTCACTAAGCCTCTAAATATGCGAGAAGTAAACATTGGAATGGAGGAGAAACCTAAGATAGCTAAATTGAGGACTACTGGGGTGATGATACTGTAGGAAAAGTGGAAAAACTCCTCACGGAATACCAGGACTTATTCCCGAAAAAATTCTCGAAACTCAAAGGAATTACAGGGGACCTAGGGGTCATGCGCATCACTTTAAAACCATATGCGCGCCCTATAAAGTAGCGCCCTTATCGGTTTAACCCTAAGTACAAACAAAAGGTCAAGGAAGAAATCGACAAAATGATAGCCACAGGTATCATCGAACCAGTCGAACAATCAAATTGGGTAAGTCCTATGGTGGTTCAAAAGAAAAAGACTAAGGGAGAGATACGGATCTATGTTGACCTGCGCAATTTGAATGATGCCTGCATACATGATCCCTTCCCTACGCCATTCTCAGATGAAATCCTTGACAATGTGGGAGGGCAGGAAGCATATTCATTCACGGATGGATTCTTGGGCTACCATCAAATCAGGATCGCACCTGATGATCGCATAAAAACCACATTCACCACTGAATGGGGATATTTTCAGTACACTGTCATGTCGTTTGGGCTCAAGAATGCCCCTGCCATCTTTTTGTGGGTGGTGGTCGCAATGTCTAAAGAGTTTATCCACAAGTTTTTGGAGGTATATTTTGATGACTGGACTGTCTTCGGGTTGGTCCTAGTGCTAAAGGCCTCAAGGACCGAGATCCAGGCGGTCAAGACGAAGATGGAACAGCAGATTGTGGCCTTGCAGGCCAAGTTACAGCCAGAAATGACACCTGAGGTAAGGGCCCAGCGAGATGTGCTGGTTACGGAGGCCACCAATGTCATTACAGGTCAAATCGCTCAGGGTGCAGAACTGTTGGAAACATTTATGCAACTGTGGACCAAGGTGCAGCACGGCCCTCTCCTGCGCGAAATCAACCAAGAACTGTGTCAAAAGGAAGAAGAGTTTGAAAAAATGGAGGCTACACTGACCACTCTAGTCCCCGCTCAGCGCTTGGCCTGACTGCGCACCAGGCATGCGCTTACAGATGACATAGAAGCTCTTCAGAAATGGAAGAATACTTTGAGTGATCACCTCAAGCCGTGGGCCGATGAGGCCCTCAAGCTATCTCAGGACGTTTATATCAAGGACAATTTTAAGAAACCCCCAAAATTTATATGTATAATAAATGGGTGAATCCCCAATGTATATAGACAAATGTATTGGCTATTTTTTCATTAATAATATATATATATATAATTTTTTGGCGAATCTTTCACTAAATTATAAATTTTTCTTAAATATTGCCGAATTTTTCACTAGGTTATAACGTATTGAAAATTATTGATTAATCTTCTAAAAAATTAGAAAACATTGTCAAATACTAGTGATTCGTTACCAATGTATAGAAACATATGTAATAATAAGAAAAATATTTATTTAAAAACTATTATATACAATTTTCCATGTTTTGGAAAAGAAAAATCACAAGTAATGTTGCTCTAGGTTCTTGCTATACACTCTTGAAATTAATTTTTCATGTTTTTATTATGTTTGACCACAAATGTCTTATCACATCCCAAGGGAAAATTAATTGCCCAAAGGCATTTGATGTTGAACCAAATAAATTATTTTGCTCAAACTTGGTCTTTACGCATCTAGATAACCCTGCCATATTCTATGTAATTCATATTCTATAGGCTTCACATGAAAATAAGGTCTATGAATAGCTATATCAAAATCATGAATATTTACATAAAATTATTTTGTTTTATTATACATCACTTTTCTAAAAGGTAGATACTTCTCTAATTCCTCAACTTCAAATAAACCAACAACTTTAAAATATTGTGTTTCATCATAATATGTAGGCTTTTTGCCTACTTTTGGATCATAACTATTGTAGTCGTTGTTGCAATTTATTCTACAGTTAACAACTCTAATAATGTTGACTTGATAAAAAATTATTTGAAATCGCACAAAATAAAAAAATGAGAATGAATGGAAGATGAATATGCATTGAAACTTAATTTTATCCACGATGAATAAAAAGGTAATAACACAAACTCATTAAAAAACTACAATGGGTGAGTTAAAAAATCTAACACAAACATAAAAATTAGTCTATGCATGTTCATTACTTGGAATAATATGTCACAAAACAATGATCATCAAGGGGCTTTTCATTTCAAGAATAGTACTACACTAAAAAATCTATCGTTCTCAACTAATTACATGTGATGTTATTTTTTATTGGTATCAAAGTATAATTGCATTAGATGAATGTCCTTCTCATGATAATATGACTTCTATGATGAACACATAGGATCCTAGTGCATAGACCATTTTTTTCTTCACTTAACTAAGCAGAGCTCATTTTCCTCTCTTAACAAACAATAAGTATTTTTAAAGAAAACATAAAATAAAATAGTAGATTCTAAAAGGTGAATATTCTTTTGTGACACCACAACATGAGAGGAAATAAAAATAAAAATAAAATAAAACATATTCTTCGATAATCAAATATATAAAGAAAAATAATAATTATTATGGAAAACGTATTGAATGCCTAGATATTAAGTGAAGTCATATATTAATCCTAATACCATACCAGTCTCAAATGAACATGACAAAAAAAACCAAAATATATTTTTACTCAACAGAGGTCTTTAACTTTAACCGAACCCCTTAAATAAATAAAATAAGAGGAAACAGATCATTCCTTATCAAAAGGATCAATTAAACATCAAATAAAAACTAGAAGGATTCAAGAGATCATAATTTTTAACAAAAATAAATCCAAAATTTTCAAACTTGGAAAAATGATCCAAATGCAACAAACAAACAAACCATTAAGAGTGACCAAGGTATTGGAGCTACAAAAAAAAAACTCATCTAATTGAAATGAACCCATTCTTGCTTAGTAAAAGTTGTGTTAAAGTACTTATTTATCTTTTAATACAAGGACTCTACCTATGTCAAAATATCGATCCTCTCCTCATAAAATTATTGCTTCATTTTCTATCACATACAAGAAAGGGATAAAGTAATAGTTAATTATCAAGACATCAATCTTAAAAAACATTGCAGCAAGGAAATATGGATTCAATGTTACAATAAAGAATAGAAAGTATAGAACATGTTATTACCTCAAATGCAATGTCAAATTGCCATATATTATTAGTAATGTTGTTGTGATAAATAATTTAGAACCTGCACCAAAAATAGAGGAACAACAAATTTAATCAAATAAAAGGAATCACCTCATTTGTACTATTCCATTCAATTTTTCTTACACAACCTATTGAACATGTATACCAAAATAAGTGTCCTTTGGGACTTCATATATATTGGAATAGATAAAATATTGTGGTATATCAATTTTCCACTTCTCAATTTCATCATCATTTGCTTCATTCTGAACAAAATCTTTTCCACATGAACTGTAATTTTGATCCTCCAAAATATCATGTTCCATATCAATTTTATTAGACAAGTTTGTTGTATTGTCTTTGTCCCTTCTATCACAATATGATCACCAAAGAGATAGTGCTCTTTCATATGGAAAATAGTTAATGTCATACTTTGTTACATATAATTTTAGGCATATATCCATATGTTTATCAAGTTTGTTCCTCAAATTTGACTTCAAATATTATAGTGCACAAAACATCCTCTCATCCTCTACTGATCACAAAATCATGGTTTGACACAAATATTCTAATTTGAAATATTATGATGTGTTTTCTTGTAAGTATTAGCTAGCATCTAAAATAGTCCATAATCTTCTTATCGCACCATATTCTAGAGGATTCTCCAAAACATGAAATTTTTTCCACATTGTTTCAGCAAAGCACATGGCTTGTTGAAACAATTTTGATGAATCCAAAATACCTTGAATTTAAAAGATAATAATTTAATTTTTTAATACATATTTTAATATTTTTTTGAAACATTTAATTAGTTTATAAATATTTGTCTTCGTTGGCTTCTTAATAATTTATGCCTCAAATTTCTCCTAAGGTATATTTTATTCTTTATATTATTTAAAGATCTTTTCCATTCCTTGGAACCCATTTTCTTATTTCATGGTTAACTCCTTTTTGTCACCTTTATATTCTCTTTTCATTACTAAACCCACCTCATATTTTATTTTTATTTTTCCTTGATGATGGGTGGAGTATCCACTCGAAACATTGGACATTTCAAATATTGACACATAGTTTATTCCAAAAAAATATCTCAACGATGGTTGAAAATGTTGATGATGAAGTAGCCTATGATATAAAACCTTGTGAAAAGGATAAAGATGATAGGATTCTTTTCAAGAGGTTGATTAAGGGATCATCTGAGCTCCCACGAGACATCAAGTGATCAATTAACATCAGGAATGTTGAAGGAAACTATCCAAATATGAAAATTAATCATGCTAATATATATGACTTGTAATGATTGGAGTAAGAATTCCCTTATGCATACTCTATATATTCATTTATTTATTTATGATTGAATGCATGTATGATAATGATACCTAGGTTGGATATGATGAATGAAGAATCTTTTGGTATGACAATATTTTTATAATCCTTTTGATTCAACCATGAATTAGTATCTCATGATTGATTCACTTTTAATGAGTGAATGGGTAACAAAATCATGTTATGAATTTGTATAACACATGATAGTGAATTTCAACAGAGCTAATGTGTGAGACCATATTGTTGATGGATACAAAAGGATATAGTACTACACAAATCTCCACTTGTCTCCCTGCTTATATTTCCATTGTAGACTATAAACCTTCTATCAAATATTGAGGAGCACCTATAAAGGAGAGGATTCCTAAGGTAATATATAGTAGAGAAAGGAATTTCCTTGTAGTATGTTCGAGGTACATATGGGGGGTGACTAGATGATGTGTTGAGGTATTGGTTATACCTTCCAATTGATGGTGGTGGAATACATGATATAGAAATGTATGATTTTTAAATCAAGCGACAAGGATGGATTGAGTAGATGTGATCATGAGTATCAGCACATCGATTTATTAGAATAAATATTTAGTTTCATCTTGTAATGGTAGGTATGCTAAGTAACACATGTACATTGAAACATAGTTCTGTTGGAAATGTTGTCATTGATGGCAAAGGAGCACAAAGGAGCAGCACCTGAACCAGCAATAAGGCAAAGTAGAAGACAGGGAACAGAGGCAACAGAGAGGTAGCAGAGGCAGCAAAAAGCTAAGTAAGGAGCAGCATCAGTCAAGGAGCAGAGGAAGAAAATGTCGAACAAGATTGAATATGATGTGCATTAATTGTAATGTCGAACAGTCAGGGGTAAGCGGAATCATATAAATAAATAGTGGAAGTGGTGTTTGTTAATTAAACTATGTTGAGGAATTGCACAGTGAAGGCAGAGGTCAAGCAGTAGAGGCAGAGACAGGCAAAGGTTGAGCAGTAGAGGTAGAGGCACAGCGAAGGCAAAGGCAGAGATGAAATGGTCGAGATGAAATGGTCGAGCAGCAGAGGTAGAGGCAGAAATCGTTTGTATATAACGAGGGCGGAACCAGAAATCAGTGGAACAGAGATAAAGCCACAATATTAACAAAGGTTGTTTTACTACATATATTAGTGTTGGGCTTAAGTCTGATCCAAAGACTTAATATAATATTGATGGAGAGCATTATATGTAGTGTGAACCCCTACATAAAATTTCGAGAATCGTAACCCAAGCTGGAGGATACATAAACGCAATTCCGAGAATCACTACCCCAGCTGGTAGATACACTAAACATAAATTCTGGGAACTGTAACCCAGGCGGAAGGATACATAAACACAATTCCGGGAACCGCAACCCAGGTGGAAGAATACACAATATTCGGGGAATCCTAACCCGAGCAGCAAAGTATATATTATGAGAATCGTTACCCATGCTGGAGGATACACTAAAGCTGAAACATAAAGCTTATATATATATGCAGCGCATTACATATATTGCGCCTTATACACAAAGGTTCAAAGCATATATATTAATTTATATTGAGCGCTTTATGATCGAAAGAACCAAAGTACCATAAGGTGCGACCCTTTCCCAATCGCATCGGAGAAAAACTGTGCAGCGGAACATGTAAACAAAGAATTGCGATTGCGATGAAAGTTCAGACCCGATGGATCAATGAACCATAATTGATATTTGTTTGAATTCCGGTAGAACAGTGATTGATCGCATCGAAAAAGGGAGGAGTATCGGAACATGCAAATGGGAGTTGCGATTGCGATCAATCGCAATTGGAAGCAGTCGAGGGATAATACATCAATCACATCAGGAGTATTAAAGTTGCTATTAATCGCATTGGAGAAAAAATGTGCAGCAAAACATGTAAACAAAGTTGTGATTGCGATTGAAGCCCGGACCCGATGAGCATATAAACTGTGATTAATATGTATTTGAATTCCGGCCTAATCACATCGAAGCATCGGAGTATAGGAATATCAGAACTTGCAATTAAAAGTTGTGATTGCGATTAATCGCAATCGGAGTAATCGCATCGCATCGGATCGAAGTAATAGTAATCAGAGCAGGACGTCGGAACAAGCCAACATAGCAGAACAGGTTAATAAAGCTTGCGATTGTGATCAATCACAATCGAAAAACTCTGAAGAAGGCTCATCGCATCAGAGCATAAGAAACTTTCGGATGGTGGGCGCGAAAGGGCATTTTATTTATTAAAGGGTCTTATACAATGAAATCTTGCGACTAAGACAAAGGAAAGAACTAAATGCAAAGGTTTATTAACAGGGAGTATATGCATATGGTAATATATATATTGTGAATAAGTCGAACCTCGCATGAAAAGGATTGTGTATTGGCGTATATTCAAATTGAATGGGTCGGAATGATATGTTAGCTTATTAATATGTTATAACCTTGGGGTTTTCATAAAAAGGTTAAGCCACATAAATCTTCCGCTTATAAAGTTATATGAGTACGTTGACAGATAAGAGATTATAAGCGGGTGAGTCCACTTTCAGGCATAGTGGAGATTGCTGCCTTATGACCATTTAGAGAGTTTTAATTTATATCTCAGATTTGAAATTTTAAGGAAGCCAGATATATCATTGAATTTTCTAGACTCTGATTTTATTTGGGGTATTTAATTAAATTGCCAGCACAGAAAATGGAATGTTGAACTGCCCAGATTTTGGAAATAACTTGGATCAAATTTTGGAAAGGAATTTTTTTTTATATGCACAGGACCTTGAGAGTTATTGGGAACTAAACTAGTAAAACTGTTATATATTCAACAGATTCAAAATTGCAGTGAACAGGTGTTGACACGAATATGCACAGGAATGAATTTGACAGGTGAACAAGCAACGAAAACTGGAAAATATGCAGAAGACAATGAGCAGAAGAAGGCAGAATAGTTACCTGATAGATACAGAAAATACAAAGTCAGCAAAGCCAAAAGCCAAAAATGGGCTGAGTAAAATTTGTCTTGATGTAACTAAAAATTATGAAAGTAAATGTTGTAATTGATTTTTATTATTTGTGATGCATTGGCAAGTCTCCAGAAGAGAACAAATATCCCATTGTAATGTTAAATTGGTACCTACAGTTACATTTTCTGAATGAGCGGATAAAATATATGAGAAGGCAGAAGGCAAAGAGACATGGTTGTCCATTTCGAATTCCTAGTAGAATACAAACAGCCATGAAGCTCTTTTGTATAAAACAGGGCAATATCCAAAGGGAGAAGGTTGACGAAACAGAGTGAGAGAAGAAGAGAGTGTGCAGCAGAATTGAAGAGAGTTGAAGAAAATAAGAAAGCTGCAAGAGGTGAGAGAGAGTGAGCATAGAGAATGCTGAGTATGGAATTGAGGCAGAGAAGAGAAGAAGAAGGAGGAGCAGAACAAGATGTTGTGAAAAGTTAGAGAATGCATAAATGAAGCAGTGAGGCAAAGAAGAAGGAGGAGCTGAGAAGAGAAGGAGGAGATGATATTGAATCTGAGAAGATGCAGAAATGATATAAGGTAGATATGAAGACTGATGCACAGCAGTGAAGATGATACAGAACAGAGCTGATATCCAAGGTAAATCAGCAAGTGTTTTCCTTTTGAAAGAGTAAGGAAGTTGGAGCTTCCCTATCAAGTTGTAGCTTGATAGATTTCAGTTGTAGCTGACTGAGGTTGGAGCCTCCTGTAGGTTGGTGCCTGCAGAAAATAGATGGGAGTGGGTTCTTCCACATCAAGTTGTAGCTTGATTAAATGTCAGTTGTAGCTGACTAAGGTTGGAGCCTCCTGTAGGTTGGTTCCTGCAGAAAATTGATGGGAGTTGGAGCTTCCTTGCAAGTTGTAGTTTGCAGAATTGAGGTCGGAGCCTCCTGTAGGTTGGTGCCTACAGAAAATCAGTGGTGAGAGGGAATTGGAGCTTGCCTTTGCATCACAACAATAATAAGATGTGGTTTTCTCCCTTTATGGGTTTCCACTTATATCTGGTGTCTCTGTGCATGATGTTTATGTGTTGATCTAGTTTATATCATCCTGCTTAATACTCGCTGATCTCATATTAAGTCTATTGTTACTTTATATTAATGCTTGCTGCTCACATTCTAAGATTACTCACATGTTAAGTTGAACATGAAATGAAGGTGTAAACAAGTGTTAATGAAAAAGTTTTAAAAGTCCATGAATGTGTTAAACTGATTCACCCCCCCCTCTCAGTTTAACTAAGGGTTCAACAATTGGTATCAGAGCAGGTTCCTTTGGTGTAAGCTTAATAGCTTGAAGGAGATCTGGTTGAGTCATGGACTATCAAAATGTACCTGTGCTAAATACAACAAAATTTCCTGAATGGAGAGATAAGGTTAAGACAGGTTTAATAGCTGATGAACCTGAGGTATGGAAGCTTGTTTGTGATGGTTACTACATAGACTCCCCCACGGTGAAATAACAACAGAGGAATGCCAAGGAAAAATGTGTGTTATATAACAATCTTCATAACAAGGACCTTGAGTTAGTAATGGATTTAACTTCAACAAAAGAAATCTGGGACAGACTGCATTTCATGCATGGAGTAGACACTGAGGATTGCATTGTCAAGAAGGAGAAGAGAATTAAGAAAAAGAGAAATTCATGTCAAAAAGAAGATGCTCAATCAAATGAGGTACCTGCTAGTGTGAATGGTAGTAAGAGCCATGAAGAAATTGCAGCTGAAGAAAAAGCCAAACTTGACACAGCTCTGACTGAAATAGAAAAATTGAAGAATGAAAACAAAGACCTTAAGAGATTGGTACAAATATGTGATGAGAAATAATATGAAGATAGGAAAGAAATTATTGGCCTGAAGACACAGCTTGAAGAAGCAAAGAAAGTAGAAGACACTCTACTGCAACAAATGAGAGAGAAAAGTCAGGAATGTGAAAGATTGGAAGAAGAAGTAGTGAGCCTAAGAAAGAACTTAGAAAAAGCCCAAAGAGAACTATTAATGAATACACCTCTAATGAAAGGCTCTGGACAGTTGGACCAGATTCTAAATGCACAAAGGTCACCTCTCATAAAGACTAGGATAGGATATGAAGGAGAAACCAGTAAGTCCAAGGCAGAAGATAACAAGAAGATCATTTTTGTAAAAGCTGTAAAGGAAGATGAAGCAGCTCAGAAGATTCCCACTGAAGAAGAAGCCAGCAAGAACAATATGTGCAAAGAAACAAACAAAAACAAGCAGCAACATGAAAGAACAGAGAATGAGAGGATGAAACAATCAGCTACTAAAGGCTCATATGCTCGAATTAAACAAATTTGGAAGATGTCAAAGAAGGTTCTTTCCTCATATGGGAAGTATCACTTGTTTTGCCTGCCACAAACCAGGACATACTGAAACATATTGTAAGACAAAGCAAACCCAGTCCAACCAGCAAAGGATGCAGCAAAAGAGAGGAACCCCTCTAGCAAGCAAATGGAAAAGACAATCTTTCACCAAGTACACAAATCATTTCCATGGATATTGTTATGCATGCAATAATTTTGGACATAAAATTGTTGATTGTAAAATGTATTCAAGAAGAGGAACAAAATATTATACATCAGCTCAAATGCACCTTGGTCAAATAAGATGTTATGTATGCCTTAAGCGTGGTCACAAAGCAAAAGACTGTAAAATGCCATATATATTAAAGAACTCCAGACAGATGATGAAATCCAATCCAATCAAACAAAACTATGAATCGGAAAGGAGTGCAGACATTATGATGAACCCCAATAGAGTATGGAAGGAAAAGAGAAAGGGGGAGCCTATTATCTCCATAACATAATGAATACATCCTAGTCTCAGGGGGAGCTACTCTAGGAAACAAAGAAAATATCCAACCAGTGATAAATATGAAGCAACATCCCAGGGGGAGAGTAGTTCATATGTAGTCCCCACAAAAAGTAGTCTAAGAAGAGCTCCATGAAATGAGAACAGCTATGAGATCAGGAAGTGAAAGGAAATTCCTCTAATAGAGAACTATAGAGGAAGAAGATTATCTGATGTTTTAATTAGCTGACAGATTGATGGAAGAAGAGAAGGCAACAAGAAGCCATGGTAATAGAAAGAAAACATCAACACCTTAAATGATGATCACATTGTGCATCATATTGCTAGAATTGACAATGAATCACATTAAGAAGAATGAGTAAGAAAAGTGCTTGTCATCATTAATATCATTACATCACTCATCTATGAAAAGTCCCCTTGGACGAGTACAATCAAGTAAGTGATAAATTTCTGAGTGATCTACCCATGAAGAGTCCTAGGAAAGAAATTGAAGATGTCTTCCCTAAGATCACTATGTTAGAACAATTGAATTGTATGTAAAGCAGAAATGGTTCTGGAGCAGTCCTAGAAAAGAAAATGTTGTGACTTCCTTTGAACAAAATGATAGAAAAAAGAAAAAGATTAATGAGGCCAAGATCAGATTCAGTATATTGATGATTGTTGTTGAAAACAGTGGAGAGCTCAATAATAGAATTTATGAAGGATGTCTTAATTATGGGTAAATGTGCAAGCTGAAGTGAAACCTCTGCATGGTTTATCAAAGTAATATCAATTGTTGTTTAGGTACAAGCAGCATGCTTATCAACAGATTACCAAGAATTATCAGTGGAGCAGCAGTATGATACAGGTCCACAGGATCAAAGAACTATGGCAAAAGAACCTCAAGGTAATATTCCCAGTATTATTTGCATTCAGCATGAAAAGGTCAGTAGCAGAGAAAAAATAACATTATCTTGCTTACACTTGAAGTAGTATATTGAGCACTGAAGTAATATCTTCTTCTATATATATAATTGCATGCCTTCCTGAATTTGGTACATGCATATCTTCAAGACCTCTTTCTTAAGATCAGTTACAAAACTGTGTGAAGTCTGTTTGTTGAGTTTTCAATTAAACATCTTGAATATGCTTTTGTGGAAGTTCATTCTGATAGAACAGTCAAAGTATCTGAAGAATAAAGGACTAGCTGTGATTACCATCTGAAGCCCAAAAGTTTTTTTTTAAATCATCTAAATCCTACTTCAGCACAAAGGATTTACTGGTAATCCACCTTTAAAGAGAGATTTATTATTGACATACATACCCATTGTGTCATAAATAAAACTGCATGGTTGATAAGTGAAACTGACCAATACATTGAAGGTTTTGTTTTGAAAGTACATTATGCAAGCAGTAAAAGCATTTGATCTCTTAGATAAAATTCTGGTTGATTCATTGATCATATCAGTAACAAGGACCTGCAGCGATCAAGTGTAATATTATTATCAGCATCCTAGCTCAAATCATCAATAACAGGCAAGAAAAATGAACCATAGCTATAAAAGACATATTAGATTCATCACAATTGAACAAATGTTGTACTACAGATGAATATTGTAGAAGAAGACATATTCCATCCACAATCTTCCTCAACAGAAATGTATTGGCGCACTACATCAGATAGAGACTGAAGTATATTTGAAGCATTCTCAGTATTTTAGGTTTAATCCAGTGATGCATCCCTGATTAGATAAAGCTGTTACAATGTGTTCTATGAAGTGTCATTATCCTCACTTTCAGCTTTATACAAGTGAAAGGAGTCAGTGCTTTGGGATTGTATCAACTTGCAGTGTACATTCAAGATCAATAATCCTCAAAGTGTTATCTCAACAAGTCTTTTACACCAGTTGGAGCAGCAGGGTACAAAGTCAGAAGAAGAATGCCTAAACACATCTCAGAGAGAGGAAATGCAGAGATAGAATTTACACTGAGAATATGTGCAACCCTTTTCCATTGATGTCAAAGGGGGAGGAAAATCAGATAGATAGAGGAAGCATTGGATTATTGGTGGATGTGTTGCCATCAATTCCAAAGGGGGAGACTGTTGGAAATGTTGCCATTGATGGAAAAGGAGCAGCACCTGAACCAGCAATAAGGAAAAGTAGAAGATAGGGAACAGAGGCAGCAAAGAGGTAGCAGAGGCAGCAAAAAGCTAACTAAGTAGCAGCATCATTCAAGGAGCAAAGGAAGCAAATGTCGAACAAGATTGAATATGTTGTGCATTAATTGTAATGTCGAACAGTCAGGGGTAAGCGGAATCATATAAAGAAACAGTGGAAGTGGTGTTTGTTAATTAAACTATGTTGAGGAATTGCACATTGAAGGCAGAGGTCGAGCAGTAGAGGTAGAGACATGCAGAGGTTGAGTAGTAGAGGCAGAGGCACAGCGAAGGCAAAGGCAGAGATGAAATGGTCGAGCAGCAGAGGTAGAGGTAGAAATCGTTTGTATATAACGAGGGCGGAACCAGAAATCAGTGGAACAGAGATAAAGCCACAATATTAACAAAGGTTATTTTACTACATATATTAGTGATGGGCTTAAGTCTGATCCAAAGACTTAATATAATATTGACGGAGAGCATTATATGTAGTGTGAACCCCTACATAAAATTCCGAGAATCGTAACCCAAGCTGGAGGATACATAAACGCAATTCCGAGAATCACTACCCCAGCTGGTAGATACACTAAACATAAATTCTGGGAACCATAACCCAGGTGGAAGGATACATAAACACAATTCCGAGAACAGCAACCCAGGCGGAAGAATACACAATATTCCGGGAATCCTAACCCAAGCAGTAAAGTATATATTCCGAGAATCGTTACCCATGCTGGAGGATACACAAAGGTCCAAAGCATATATATTAATTTATATGGAGTGCTTTATGATCGAAAGAACCAAAGTACCATAAGGTGGGACCCTTTCCCAATTGCATCGGAGAAAAACTGTGCAGCAGAACATGTAAACAAAGAATTGCAATTGCGATGAAATTCCGGACCCGATGGATCAATGAACCATAATTGATATGTGTTTGAATTTCGGTAGAACAGTGACTGATCGCATCGGAAAAGGGCGGAGTATCGGAACATGCAACTGGGAGTTGCGATTGCGATCAATCGCAATCGGAAGCAGTCGAGGGATAATACATCAATCGCATTGGGAGTATTCAAGTTACGATTAATCGCATCAGAGAAAAACTGTGCAGCGGAACATGTAAACAAAGTTGCGATTGCGATTGAAGCCCGGACCCGATGAGCGTATAAATTGTGATTAATATGTATTTTAATTCTGGCCTAATCGCATCGGAGCATCGAAGTATAGGAATATCGGAACTTGCAATTAAAAGTTGCGATTGCGATTAATCGCAATCGGAGTAATCGCATCGCATCGCATCGGAGTAATCGCAATCGGAGCAGGACGTCAGAACAAGCCAACATAGCGGAACAGGTTAATAAAGCTTTGCGATTGCAATCAATCGCAATCGGAAAACTCTGAAGAAGGCTCATCGCATCAGAGCATAAGAAACTTTCGGATGGCGGGCCCGAAAGGGAATTTTATTTATTAAAGGGTCTTATACAATGAAATCTGGCGACTAAGACAAAGGAAAGAATTAAATGCAAAGGTTTATTAACAGGGAGTATATAGATATGGTAATATATATATTTTGAATAAGCCGAACCTCGCATGAAAATGATTGTGTATTGGCGTATATTCAAATTGAATGGGTCGGAATGATATGTTAGCTTATTAATATGTTATAACCTTGGGGTTTTCATAAAAAGGTTAAGCCACATAAATCTTCCGCTTATAAAGTTATATGAGTACGTTGACAGATAAGAGATTATAGGCGGGTGCGTCCACTTTTAGGAATAGTGGAGATTGTTGCCTTATGACCATTTAGAGAGTTTTAATTTATATCTCAGATTTGAAATTTTAAGGAAGCCAGATATATCATTGAATTTTCCAGACTCTGATTTTATTTAGGGTATTTAATTAAATTTCCAGCACAGAAAATGGAACGTTGAACTACCCAGATTTTATAAATAACTTGGATCAAATTTTGGAAAGGCATTTTTTTATATGCACAGGACCTTGAGAGTTATTGGGAACTAAACTGGTAAAACTATTATATATTCAGCAGATTCAAAATTGTAGTGAACAGGTGTTGACAGGAATATGCACAGGAATGAATTTGACAGGTGAACAAGCAACGAAAACTGGAAAATATGCAGAAGACAATGAACAGAATAAGGCAGAACAGTTACCTGACAGCTGCAGAAAAGACAAAGTCAGCAAAGCCAAAAGCCAAAAATGGGCTGAGTAAAATTTGTCTTGATGTAACTAAAAATTATGAAAGTAAATGTTGTAATTGATTTTTATTGTTTGTGATGCATTGGCAAGTCTCCAGAAGAGAACAAATATCCCACTATAATGTTAAATTGGTACCTACAGTTATATTTTATGAATGAGCGTATAAAAGAGATGAGAAGGCAGAAGGAAAAGAGACATGGCTGTCCATTTCGAATTCCCAGTAGAATACAAACAACCATGAAGCTCTTTTGTATAAAACAGGGCAATATCCAAAGGGAGAAGGTTGACGAAACAGAGTGAGAGAAGAAGAGAGTATGCAGCAGAATTGAAGAGAGTTGAAGAAAATAAGAAAGCTGCAAGAGGTGAGAAAGAGTGAGCATAGAGAATGTTGAGTATGGAATTGAGGCAGAGAAGAGAAGAAGAAGGAGGAGCAGAACAAGATGTTGTGAAAAGTTAGAGAATGCAGAAATGAAGCAGTGAGGCAGAGAAGAAGGAGGAGCTGAGAAGAGAAGGAGGAGCTGATAGTGAATCTGAGAAGATGCAGAAATGATATAAGGCAGATATGAATCACACATACACACATGAGTGATGATACGGTGGTCGAATATCCAAGGTAAATTAGCAAGTGTTTTTCCTTTGAAAGAGTAAGGAAGATGGAGCTTCCCTATCAATTTGTAGCTTGATAGATGTCAGATGTAGTTGGCTGAGGTAGGAGCCTCCTGTAGGTTGGTGCCTGCAGAAAATAGATGGGAGTTGGTGCTTCCACATCAATTTGTAGCTTGATAAAATGTCAGTTGTAGCTGACTGAGGTTGGAGCCTCCTGTAGGTTGGTGCCTGGAGAAAATTGATGGGAGTTGGAGCTTCCTTGCAAGTTGTAGCTTTCAGAATTGAGGTTGGAGCCTCCTGTAGGTTGGTGCCTACAGAAAATCAGTGGTGAGAGGGAGTTGGAGCTTGTCTTTGCATCACAACAATAATAAGATGTGTTTTTCTCCCTTTATGGGTTTCCATTTATATCTGGTGTCTTTGTGCATGATGTTTATGTGTTGATCCGGTTTATATCATCTGCTTAATACTTGCTGCTCTCATATTAAGTCTACTGTTACATTATATTAATGCTTGCTGCTCACATTCTAAGATTACTCACATGTTAAGTTGAATATGAAATGAAGGTGTAAACAAGTGTTAATGAAAAAGTTTTAAAAAGTCCATGAATGTGGGCAACCCATTCATCCTTCCCCTCTCATGAACCATAAATTCAACAAGTTCCATTTAATTGAGTGTGATTAACAACTAAAAATGATTGAATTATTAGTTTGTTACTATTATTATGAGAACACATCATGGATGGTAGTAAATATTGAAAGAAAGGATTATAGGCATAGATAATCAATTTTATTTGGTTGATTAAAAAATTTAGGTTGTAGTTGGAATGGTCTCAAATATGAAAATGAGTATAATTCTGTAAGAAATATTAGGTATTGTTATCACAAAATCTGACCTAATAGGTTGCTCATCAAGTGGACTTTGTGTAACTGTTTTAGACCAATCTTTTGGTTGAGGCTTAGCCTCCTCAACCTGAGAGGGCTCTCTCAAAGTTTTATGATTTTTGATTAATGGATAGATGGATAACTCTAAGGTAAAAAGATAAAATGATATAACTGGTTGTATCATAGATTAGCAAAATTTATTGGGCCATTGATTCAAGATGATCTTCAACAAAAAATCACAATTTATTAAGCATGGTGGAGTGTAAAAACTCTGGTAAACTTGCATAAGTATATATTATTATTGATAAAAGATGAGATGATTACAAATGAGAATCACCAAGGCTTTAAATACAGCCTTACGGTGTCCCTTGGTGAAGAGGCATGATCGTTGATCATGCCCTTCCACATTAATAAACCTAAGATAACTATATCTAACTAATAATTAATAAAATATACATAACATTTCCCCTCTCTTAAATATGCTTTGTCCTCAAAGCATACATAATGATGGACAATGTTGACGAATGCCTGGGTTTCTCGAGTGGTGAGCTCTTGCTTCCCACATTTTTAAAAGATCGTGGAGCATCTTCTCGAGCTCAATCTTTTGGTGATGTGGATAGCAACAAGATTTTATATTGACAGGGTCGGGTCCTTTCTTGACTTCTATTGGATGTTCATGTTCCTTATTAGGAGGTATTTTTATTGGCAGGTCTTGGAAGACTTTTTCATGTTTCTGAACTATTCCTTGTTCTTCTGGTGATTCTTCATGGTTCCTTTTTAGATTTAGAGGTAAGTTATCAACAATTATCGTTTGATGCAACTTCTCGCCATCATCAAATGCTTCCTTCTTAACAACCGTATCTGCGTCATCATTGAAGGCCTCAACAACTTCTGGCACGGTATCAGTGGCTTCGGCTGTGTTTGTCTTTTCCCATTTTTCTTTCATTTCTTGGGATGAAACATTTTTTTGTTTATAAGCATTTGTATTTTCATGGTTTCTTTGATTTTCAATGACTATGTCCGTTGTTTCATCTGTGATAGCAATCACGATGAATTATTTATGTGGCTTTTTCACATAAAGAATTGTTTCTTTTTATGCCATTGGATTTCCATTTATATAAAATTTCTCGATAACTTCTCCTGCTGCATCACTGGCTTTATTAGTGGATTGAGTTGTATTTTCTTCTCTTGGCTTCTCAACTCTATAACTTCCATGGTTTATTTCAGAGTCTCTGCTTCTAGGTATTTCAACACTATAGTTTTCATGTGAGCTGATTTCCAATTCAACCTCATTTAATTGCTCTTTTTCAAACATGTTATATTCATGATTATAATCTGAATTAACTGCATTGTTCAGTTGATTATTTTCAACATTCAGGAATATTGGTTCTTGTGTCTGACTTATCTTATCTATCTTATCATTTAACTTATCGAACAGTTCTGTCATATTTTTCATTGCTACACTATGATTTTTTGTGGCCTCGTTATGATTTAGCCACATTTGTCTTTCTATTTGATTCGTCATATCTTGAACCTTTTTGATATCGTCAAAACTTCCTGCAACTGTACCTTCGAGACCGACTAATATTTTTCCAAAGTTATCTGAATTATTATTGATCTGTTTCTCGAGATCCAGCAATTTTTTCTGGAATCCGGCCATCGACATTGATGACGACATACTCCTCATAATTAGGACTTATCCCCTTTTTCCTTAAAAGCTTTGTCCTCAAAGCTGTATTTTTTTGACAATTTTATTCACTTAAGATTTATCTTCTTTGGCATATGGCATTCACCACTGGTACCTTCTCTTGTGATGTTGTCTTTGAAAATAGGTTTTTTTTTTTTTTAAATAATAATAGTAATTATTATTATTATTATTATTTTATTATTTGAATTATTTATATATATATGGGGAAAAAAAATTTGTTAATTTTGAAAAGTCACGTTATTTTGAAAAGGGGGAATGGGTTTTAATACCATGGGCAATTACTATGGGCTTCAAAACCACATAATGTCTCCTTCCCATTATTTTTCCTTAATTTTAATTTGTCTGGATATACGTATATGTACTTCTTTACATATCTCTTTTCTTTTTCTTTTTTTCTTTGGAAATGTTTTCTTTTAAATTTTTTTTCCTTTTTAATTTATTTCCCCCTTTATGTTAACTTTCCTTTTATTTTTTAATTAATATATATATATATATGGAAGGAAGGGATGGCAAGTGTGGGAAAAATCTGAATTTTTTTTTTAAAACAAATGTTGCTACCCACAAGCACTTGGTTTAAAAAAATCTGCAATTCTGGAATTTTCTTGTAATTCCTTAATTCTTGGTGATCACACAGATCCTGAAGAGCGACTGCTCTGATACCAATGGAGTGTAACAACTCTGGTAAACTTGAATAAGTATATATTATTATTGATAAAAGATGAGATGATTATAAATGAGGATCACCAAGGCTTTAAATACATCCTTACGGTGTCCCTTGGTGAAGAGGCATGATCGTTGATCATGCCCTTCCACATTAATAAACCTAAGATTATGGGATTTGAGGCTTCGCGTATGAGTACTTCAGGTAGAGAGTTTTCGGGCGATAAGGATTCACTTTAGCTGATGCCCCGACGCTTACCCAGCTCAACGAGGTTCAATATCACCTATGGATCTTTTCCGATGATGAACCCGTTGGTCGGGTTCAAACGTCGAAATCAACTAGAATGGATGCGATTAAAACCGCCCTACTTCTCTACACAAACCTAAGATTACTATATCTAACTAATAATTAATAAAATATACATAACACATGAAAGTCAAGGCATTTGGAGTCTAAGTCAATGAATAAAACAGTAACACAGTCAAACACATAGTCCATTTGCATATGAAGGAAGTTAGAGCATTGTTAAATGAATTCTAAGTATCACATACAAATACCACTGCAAATAGAGATATTGAAGAAAGCCATTGGAACAATGATGAACATAAAATCCTTATGAATCTTGAGTTGTCAAAACAGATCTCTGTATTAAGTTAAAAAGAAACAGTGACATACAATAACACAGAGTCTTTGCTAATAAAAATGCCCAACCTCTTGGATTTCGACCTTATGTTCTTTATAGAACATTTACAAGATAGGATTCCCTTATCCTCCACTAGATACATCGAATTCATAGTGTTTGACACCTTTCCTAATCTGAAACATGCTATTAATTACAAAATGACAGCTATACTGCTTTTTGAAAAGTCCTAATTCTAATAGGACTGAAAATCTTAAATATCCTTCTAACAACCTTATCTATTCTTTAATTCATGCTTTGACACCTGCAATCCCATGAATTAAAATTTAGATACTGACCATTCACTTGAAGTAACCCTCCTATGAGTAGTAATGTTTTCCTATAAATTAGGAAACATGTCTCCTGCTTTTCAGCCCTTTAATTTCATTATCAGTTTCGAGCACTTTGATCATTGATGAATCAAGTTTACATGTGTCATGTTTTCCAAATATTCCCATAATTATTTAATCTTCCAACTGTGCAGAAAACCAAATCTGAAATGATGCAAAAAGGTAAAGGATAAGCCTGCACTATGAAAGTAGCTTGTTTTCATAGTGCTTTTTGTAGCTCGGTGTTAAACTTCATTTTTCAATCATTTTTTATATTTTTTCTTCAAAGGAGCCTTCTCATGATATATCCACACTTCCACCAACAATTTCAAAGCCAAATTCATTAGATTTGTCCCACACATTTTTATGAAATTGTGCAAAAAGACTACTTCAGCAGTTTCGTAGCGCATTTCAGTAAATTTGCACTATCTGCACTACAAAACTGTTGTACAAGCAGTTTTCTCAAAACAATCTTCAAAATGTATATCTTGGAGATGTTTAAACATTATGAGGGTTGTTAATATCTCAAAAATATAGTAACCTGTCCTCAAAAACATGATCTTCATCAAAATTTGTCTTCACCTTAATGAGAAACTAACTTATAAATTTATCACTTTATTGCACTGTTCAATTACTCCGTTTCACTGTTCCTTTAGCTTTTCTTGAGATTTTGTTAGTTGAATATCCAAATCTTCAACTTGTCTTCTTAACTTCCTGTTGCTAGCTCTCAAATGAGTATTCATGACTCTCACAAACTTTGCTTCTTTTATGGCTAGGACTATCCAGGTGAAGAACTGTTCCTCACTGCTAAGTATTTCTGGTTTAGAAACCTTTTCACCTTCCCAAATAGCTTTCATCCTCTTGAACCTTGTTTTCTCAATGGCATGTTTTCTAGCTCTTTTCTTCAACCTGGCAATTTCATGGTTTGCTTATTTTAATTTCTCCTCCATTCTTTCATAATTGATTTTTTATGTTTGTGTTGAAGATACTCTATTTTTGGTATGTTCTAATATAGGTGAAGAAAGGTCTATTATCTCTTCATAAATAGTAGGTGTTTCATTTGTTTTCTCAACCTCTGCATTAATCTCCTGTATCGTCTTTGACTGTCTAGTTGTAGGCTTCCTAGCCTTGAAAACAAATGTTGCATCTTCATCTTTAAACTCCAGCTTCTTCGATGATTTCATCCTTTTCTGTTTGCCTTCATCAGCTCCGATAAAGTCAGCTTGAACTAAAGGAGACTCTTCTATGTCTATTTCATGTAAAATATCATCTAAGTTCCCTTTCAACCTAGGTTATCACCTGTTTCATAAAGTATTGTTTTCCCTTTTGACTTTGCGGCTTGACTTCTAGTAATTCTCTGTGGAATTTTCTTACCAGTTGTACGTTTGTGCGTAGCTTCTTAGATTTCTTGTGACCCTTGTTTTACAGGTGAAGGGGTTTTTGCAATGACCACGGGTATCCTTTCTACTTTGTCATGTACTTGTTTCCTAGGCTTCAATTTCACAAACCTTTTTTTCCTTGTAACTACAGGTTTACTGGATTTTGCTGGTAGAGATTATTTTTCCTTAGGGTTATTGACTAGAGTTTGAGCTTCTATTCCAAATCCACATATAAATAGAAAATATGACCAATCTCTATTAATCTTTTTGAGCCCATTCAAGACCAACAGTTTGATTAAACCATGGTGAAACAGAGATGTTTCACACTCTTTAGATTTCATTTGAACCTTATCAGCCATTTTAGCAATGCTTCTATACAGGAAAAACGGTAAGTCTAGAGATATCATACCTGTGAAGTGTAATAGAAGTTTGAAATGATAGGAGTAAACTTATATATCTGGATATTGAAGACTAGTTTAGCATAGCTATATTTAATGCAGTTTCTAGGAATTGCATTATTTAAATCCATCTCTGTATATTCTGGCTTTAAAAACACCTTGCATGCCTCCATATCAAATATGAAACCCTTAAACCATGTTTCTTGTCCTCTAGGTATCTCAGTCACTAGAGCTATAGTTTTATAAGTTGTTAGCATGTTCAACATTCCCACCTTTGTATTTGTACCATTGAAATGCAAAGCAAATTGTTTTGATACCTGACTGTGTCCACCTTGAAGCTTTTCACAGAACTTTAAACATCCTGCCTTTCTGAAAGCATCTAACACTGTTTTGTCTTCAGCTATAACTCTTGTGCTTTCAGGTTCAGACCTTAAACAATGTCCTGACCTATGATTCTTTTTCTCCTCTGTCATTCTTGTCTTCAGAAATTTCTGTTTTCTTCCTTCAGAATTTAATGATCAGCCTCGATTGATAGAAGAATTAGCCTCGCTTGATAGTAGACGAGAATAGCTTTGGTGTAAGATGACCATAAGCTTAAACTTGAAACAGATATGTTTCACTACTTGTTATGAAAACTGGAACGAGTAACACATATCAGCCTTTTCAAACTTGAAACTTCTTTTCACAAATGACACCTCTACGGTAGTAATGATGGGTATGAATGGTTAAACATTTTGGAAATGACCCCTAACTGACTCATTATGATGTCATTGTATGATAACCTAATGGATTCTGACAGTTTTTATGTTTTGACATGACATTTCTAAGAATCTGCGCTTTCATAGCGCACCTAGTGCAATTTTGGTGAATGGCGCTACGAAAGTAGCAGCGCTTTCGTAGCACAAAACTGGTTTTTTGAACTGATCGCGCTACGAAACTGTAGTTTTGTGGCTAACTGTGGAGGATTTTTCCAAAAGTTTAAAACATGATTTCCAGATGAATGATGAGACTTTTCAACCATGGGATGAAACTTAAAGACCTTATTTGGAAATGAAAACTAACTTTTTAAGACTTCTAAACCTATCACCTACCTTTATCAAGAATGAAATGACTGAAGACCTATTTGACATTATGACTAAAACAAGGTAAACTTTCAAAGTTTAAAGAAAAAAAATTAGGGTGATAACAGGTACTACGCTAAGAGCTAAACACCATGAGAAGGAATCTCATACTTATGAAATTTATGAATTAGACTTGGAATTTATAAGTTGTATTATATATATATATATATATATATATATATATATAGTAACTGTATGTGTATGATACATGATAGATGATGGCTATTGAAGATGGAAAGCCTTGAAGGAAGGTCATTGTTATGACAAAGGAACCCTATATTATTATAACATGATATATATATATATATATATATATATTTTCATATTTGATTGAGAATATAGAGAAAAAAAGAAAACTCTTATTACATTATCTCATATATAAATAGATGTATATTGATAATAATTTTTTTGGATTAATTATAAATATAAATATAAATAAATTACACTCCTATTTTATTTTTTATAATTATAAATAAGTGGATATTCTAAATGTCACTCAATGTGCTTACTAAATTATATTATCAAAATTACAATCAAATAATTTACAAATAAGAAAAAATGTTTTAAAAAATTGCATGGTTATACAAATTTCTAGGAAAATTAAAAAATAAAAAAATAAAATAATTATCAATTTAAACTAAGGAAAAAAATGTTTTAAAACATTTCATTGGTTATACAAGTTAATAACAAAACAACAAAATATATATATATATATATATATATATATATATATAGAGAGAGAGAGAGAGAGAGAGAGAGGAAAGTACATTGATACACAATTTTCTTACCACGTGCCCTCATTAATTAAAGAATTTATCATGAGTCCAATTTCAGATTCTTAATGTTGCCCCAAAAAAATCATTTAAAATCGTCCACTTCCTGTTCATATAGCTATTGAAACTTCTTATATATATTGACTATATGATATAAGTCAATAGCAAGTTAATTTTGGTTGATTTGGGGTTTTTATTATCTTTCAGTAACGAAATATAAAGAAGTATGGCACCTAGTTCCTTCCCTCCACCCATAGATGTCAAATCTCGAAGTTTGTCACAGCAAAATTGGTCAAGCTTTCTTAATATTGGATCTCCACGTATTAGAAGTTCAGAGTGAAGAAATGAAGCAAATGTATTGCCTCACTGGAGACCAACCCAAAAGCATAAGAAGCTTTTGGAAGAATCCAACCTAAAAGAATAAGAAGTTTTAGGAATAATTATGCGCAAAATGAGTCTGTACTAACCCTACTCCAGATGGGGTCACAGATATTGTGAGTTTACTCAAACCCTATAGAGATGTGGAAGAAAAGAGTGTTTTTTATTGATTTCAAAACACTCACTGCAGCAAGAGACAGAAAGAACAAAAAAATTCCATGCATGAGTCTTCTCAATATGGCAAGGAAATCACAGAGCTCTATTTGGGACCACCCTGCACCCCTTCAACCCCTGGTAAACTCTACATTGTTTGTTTATGTTTTTCAATAATTTTAACTATTTTCCTAACAAATTCTTATTTTGTGGCGTTGTCGGTGTTCAGCCCCAATCTGCACCATTACTTGCGAGACTTCGATGAATATAGCTACATTTTTATCTCAAGTAAGTATAATATCGGTTTTCAATTTCTATGATTTGGATATTAATAGGGAAATATTTTTTTAAATGCATAAGAAAGCAATCCAAGTTGTTTTCAAAGGAATTTGAGCATAACTCATTTCAGGTTTCGAAATGTTCTCGAAATTTTGATGGATATGCACAAAGTTAAACAGTTAACAATTAGCTTTGTTCATATCTATCGGATTACCAAAATATTGAGAAAACTACAATTAAAATTAAAAGTAAAGTCAAATAATTGGCTAGGCTAGTTCTTATTTATTAGATTTCCAACCTATTCAAGAAATGAAATGAGCCTTCAGTGTTAAAAGTTAAATCAAATATTTTCTTTTGTTACATACTTTTCCTCTTCAGCTGTCAGATATTACATTTACATCCAAATTCCTTCGCTTTTATTATTAATTTCAAACATATGTGCACATGAATTTTCCCCATTCAGCAACCAATTTTCAAAATTTTCAAATACGTTGTTCATATTATAGTTTTCAAAGTTCTCAAATACATTGTTCAAATTCTAATTTAAGCTACATTTTTATTTAATGAGCGAGGACTAGCAATTTCAACATAATATGAAAAGAGGGGAGAATTGCTCGAATCGTTCCCTCTGCACCCAAATGGGAACCTAAGGCCACTAATGCTAAAAATAAAGTGAGGTGATGGATAACTCACTCTTCGTACTGCAGATATTCAGATACAAGGAAGGTGGCGAGGACTCAGATAATTAAAGTTATCTCATTTTTTCCTTTTTCAGTGAATCTTTAGTATGCGTTTGTTCAAATATTATGTATTATCATAGATCTCTTCTGTAACTGGACAACTTCGTTACTGAATTTATGCCTACGTTTGATTCTGTAATAACTTAGATCTCTTGTGTAACTGGACAACTTCGTTACTGAGTTTATTCCTATGTTTGATCCTGCACTAACTGGGAAGTTTTGTATGCAATCTTGAAAAGTTTGTCGAGTAATTATTTTAAATTTAAGAATGTGTATGTATGAATGATAAGACTGTCGTTGGATTTGGAAGATTATTCCTTAAAAATTCATGCTTGTTAATGTAATAACCTCTAAAATTATTAGTAACAGAATTTAAGATGGCATTGGATGTTTTTTTATTGGAAGGACAATGTGGCATTCCCTCCCATGTTGGTTATCAAATTAGGTAGAAGTGGTGAAAACCTCAAATAGGGTTAGTTTTTGAAACTCAGTGTTCTTTTGTGATTGTATTATTTTGGTTTTTTATAAGATTAAGGTTATGTGTTAAAAGTATTATATATTTTCCTTACAAATTTTAGTGGAATTAGTTAAAATATTTTGTTTTATTTTTGAAATTTTTTCAGTAACTTTATGTGTGGGATTGAGGTTATATTTTATTTGTATTAAAAGTAACCCTTGTGTTAATTTTGAACCCACAATTTTTTTTGTTTGTTTTTTTATTATTTATGATAAATTCACTTTTTAGTTTTTGAGTAATTTTTTTGGAATTGTAGAATCTAGCTTTGTATGTATTTAAAGATACATTTCAAGAAATGAAAAATAGCTAGAATTGTATTTCATAATTTATATATATATATATATATATATATATATATATATATATATATATATATATATAATCATCATTTCCTTACTTTCTAAGGAAATGTTTTCATAATTTTCATAAAAAAAATAAAAATATTAAATAATTAGAGGTCATTGACTTACTTCTCAAGAAAATCTTTACATACTTAATTAAACGAAACTAAGAATAAAGTAAAAAAATAATAATAACACCACCTATACTTATTCTGAAATTGTGAAGGTTGTAAATTGTGAAGGTTTAAAATACGTGGCTTCAAGGGTTAAATTTGACGATGGGTCCTCCTACCCATAATAGAACTTTTTATGATGATCTCAATTTTAAACAACCCCTCATATCACTTTTAGCATTTATTTTACGAGTTTCATCTAAGTTAAAATTTAAAAAAAAAAACACACACACAATGTATACCTGCAAATATTGAAGCCAATGCAGCCAATGCAGTTAAACTTTGAAGATATTAGGGTGAAAAAAAACGTACCATTGCTAAAATTTCCAAAGTTTCATTTTTAATTAGATTTATTTTTTATAAAATATAACATTTTAGTTTAAATTTCAATAAGATTTTGCTAAAATGATGTTGAACGTGTTGATATTAGATATTGTCAATAAAGGTATTAAAATGAAAGTAAAGGTCACTTGAACTTAGTGAAGTTACGATGAATCCTTTCCTAGAGAAGATTCTGCTACTCATGAGGCTTAGTTAAAGGAGGAGTCTCGTCTTGCAGGAATTCCATGGAGGAAGGAAAATATTCGAGCAAATTACAAGAAGATTTTGTTAAAAAACTGTCTACCCTCAAGATATCAGAATTTGCCACACATTATAGTGTTGGAAAAATAGTCCAAGTGATTTTTAATTTGAAGCATTGATACAGAAAAATACTAAAATATTCTCACTAAGCTATGACTCACTTAGATAAAGAAAAAAACTATTTATATAAACATCATCTTCAAATTCACACAATCCATAATGTCAATTTCCCTATTATCTTTTAATCTCTATCTTAATGGGGAAATAAATTATTTACCCCTCCTAACAATATTTTAAAATAAAATGTATAACATAAAAAACATACCCACTTCTAAAGCCTCATCTAGGAATGTATAACATAAAAAAACATGCCCACTTCTGAAGCATCATCAAAACCTCAAAAGGGTTCAAATTTCTTTTTCACTCAATGAAAATAGGTTTGCGTCACAAGCTATTTGATATCTCTCTCTGCTTGGTAGACTCCTAAATTAAGATCTAGGTTGGTTTAATTTTACCCTTTAAATATTTTATGTTCCACATGAATACCATGGGTTCTCATACCATGTGTCAATACCATGAAATTATTTTTATTTTAATGTTATTATTTTTATTATTTTTATTTTGCCCAGAGGGATCAAATCTCTTAAGATGAAAACCTCTTTAGAGTGAAAGGATATTTGACCCATTAAATTTAGATTTAAGATGTATATAAGTTGTTTTAATTCCCCCTCTCCCTTAAAATAACGTGGGCTAACCTCTAGACCTAATTTTTTTATAAAATAAATTTGGAGCTATTTCAAATATAAATTTACTTTTTTTACCCTCTCCCTTAAAATAAGGTGGGCTAATCTCTAGACGTAATTTTTTTATAAAAATAAATTTGGGGCGATTTGAAATAATGAAATAATATACTATGATACAAAAAATTCGCCCAATAAAAATTTAAAACCCTTTAATTTCTCCCATGGGCTAAAATTCGCCCCTAAAATTTTCTATGGTCGATATCGCAATCAAGCAGATGAACCAAACTCTGGAGAGCTTCACTGCTGCTACAGAGGGTCCAACGTTGCAGAAATTGGTGGAGATTTCTCAAAATGTTCTTGCGCAAAGTGAAGGAGTGTTGCCCCTGTTGGTGGATGTGATCAAGCAACTTCAAGCGAAGATGCAAAACCCATGGCCACAGTGACTCGGGACGAGCCACAAGATTGTGTTGGGGGCCTGTTGGAACGGGGCTCCCTAAGCTGCAAATTTTGTATATTTTTTGTATTAATTAGCCTTACACAAGGGTTTTGGGGCGGGTCAAAGCCCCAAAGGCATTGTAATGGGTCAAAGGTAGACCTAGATTCCGCAAACCATGCTTTGCGGACCACAGGATACCGTAGGCTACATCGATATAAATAGATGAATAGTTTGAATCTAGAGGTAGGCATGAACTAAGACTGATGCTACGTGTGAACTGTTAGATCTGTTTTGGGTTGTTTTGGGTAAGGACTCCTGCTGGTTGTGTGCACAGAGATCCTTAGTCCTGTTGTGTGCGGACCCCGCTAGGCTATGTGCGCGGGCTGGTTTTGGTTGCAAGTGGATCTGAATGTTAATGAATGCAAAGTATTGTTAAAGTATTTGTGTGCTATCTGGATCAGTTATGTTTACTGTTGAAGCGTATCTGTGATGATTATTTAGCTGCGAATGTGTCTGTGTTTTTGCATAAATGTATCTATGATATGTTATTAGCTGCAAGTATAAATGCTTTGTGATGGTATCTGGTAATGCACACGTGGGTGCAACTGTAATTGATTAGATCTGATTGTTGCGTTCTGGTTATATGCTAATTACACTGTTAAAAGGGCTGCAAATAGACTTATTATGGGCGAACCTAGTAAGTTATAATACAGATCTGTCTCAAATTACCTACTCTCTCTCAAGGTGCGGAAACATGGTTCCAACACCCTCCCATACTGCTTCGGGTGAGACCTTGGCCTGCGCAAGTAAGTCATTGCCGAAAGGGCCAGTAGTATAGGGGTTTGTTGGAAAACCTTAACCTCCGAACTTGGGTTAGGACCCCTCAAGACAACACTAGTTTTTGTTCATTTTCATGTTGTTTCTAGAGGCTAATTTCATTGTTTCTTGTTGCAAATTTCAACACTCCCTCTCAACAAGAAAGGAATCAATCTGTCTTGATCTGGTACCTTTGGAATGTTCTTGCATGCAACTCTCCTGAAACTAAATAGCCTCCAAATAACTGAATCAGTATAATGCATTTGTCATTAGAGTCTTCTGACTGCTGCTAGCTACTGCACATGCCTACTGGACTCCCTGCATTGTTGTTGTTGACATATGCATCCGTGCACTCTGCACTCCTGGCAACTCTAATTTGCGCTCCAATATCCAACATCTTTCACTCTGATTTATGTCCTCATGACATATGACTACATCAATCTGACTGATCCTTCCTGCTACTATTGTGCTATGGGCTCCTCGTAGCCAGGTTCTATCCATGAGACACACCATCTCAATGGACCCTACCCAAATTTCTTCTTGGGATTAACTATCACATCGCCCCACCTCACACTTGGAGGTATAGTTGCATGTACTCCCTTTTCCCGTCTGACTCAAAATTTCCCCCTCCTAGAGGTCTCTTTTTTATTGGACTCTTCCACTCGGTCTCTTCTCCTATTATCCAATTTTGGATGCTCCAAAAACTTCTAAGACTGCTTTTGAGGTTGCATGTTGAGAGATAATTACTCCCTCTCGACCACCAATTCGTTAACCACTACTTTTCTCCTCAAATGCTTGCATGCATCCTCAACCTTGAGATCATACGAGTTCTTGACTCTTGAATCAATCTGCTTCACATGTCCTGTGGCTATGTGTTTAAGGAAAACTTTTCCTTTTCTAAACATCACCTCATAACCACGGTCTTCCAATACCGCTACGGAGACAAGATTCTTCCTTAGGCCTGGAACATACAAAACATCTGCTAGTCTGAGAGGGGAGCCAGACTCCCTCTGAAAGGTAATTGTACCTATCTTAGTCATGCTATACCTCTCGTCATCTCCAAACTCTATGTTCTGTTGGAGGTCCTTCTCCTCCAATTCACTGAAGAGATCTTTATTCCCAGTCATATTGAATGAGGCACCACTGTCTAGATACCACATGCATACCATTATAGTGATGGAAATGCATGCAATGAGAGTAAAATCAAGCTCAAACTGTGAATTCAATGGTTCACCCACTGCAACTGTAGGCTCCTTCTTTCTTGCCTTCTTCTATGGACAATTCGAAGCATAGTGCCCATGTTCATGACACTGAAAAAATCTGATCTTGGCCCAAGTCTCTCTTTCCCTCTTCACCTTGGGATTTCTTTCCCTTAGCCTTCTATTTTTTTCCCACTAATGCACAATCTTCTTCTTTGTTGGTGTTGGAGGTCCTGTCTCTAATGCTCCGCCTTATCTCTTCTATTACCAAATCTAACCATAATCGCTCCCAATCTGGTAACTTCTCCCTCCCATTCACAGAGTCCTAGTAACTAGGCTAGCTCTTGGAAAGGCCTAGAAGTGCTAGGCTCACCAATTCATCATTGGCTATGGTTACACCAATACTTCCATGCTCATCTCGACATTGAGTGAACTTCGTCGAGTATGTTGGTACCGTCTCGCCCTCCTCCTTCTTGATCTTTCTGAGCTTTCCCTTCAACGCCAACTTCCTTTGGTCGTTGTTGTTATGAAACAGATCTGTCAAGGCCTTCCACATAGTATATGGAGTTTCCTTCCCATGGAGACTCGAGACAATATGATCCTGAACTACCTCCAACAAGATCCTCCTCGCCTTTGCTACCTTCTTTTACCATGCATTAAGAAGTTAGGCATCTGCTGCTGCGGACTCGGGGATATCATTATCTATGAATTCCTTCAACCCATTGTCCTCCAACATTACCTCCATCTTTTCTTTCCATTCAATATAATTCGAACTGCCCTCAAGTGCATATTCAAGTCTCGAGCCATTGAAAGACATCATGATCCACTTATAGCTCCAAATAAAGTATCTGCAAATTTGAATACTCCTCAAGACAAACTCAATTTCTTCTCCACTATTGTGATTCCTGGTGCTCTGATACCATGTAGAAAATATCTAACACAACAATAATACCATGTATAAATTTTATCATGGACTTAATCCGATCATGTAATGTACTAAAGCAAGATACTAAATCTTTCTACAATATTTGCGAAATATAAAACATGATCGCTCAATCACATGCAAGTAAGAGAAAGTAAATTATCAATCACACAACACAAGATGTATTTGGGGAAAGCACCTGATCAAAACCCCTCTATCATATATTGTACATAGTCAAAGAATCATGAATCAATATAATGCTTTCTCACACAGAGAAAATCCTGCACTCTCCTGATTGTCTCACTCTGATCCTGCTCAAAACTGTCTAGCAATTCTTAGGTAAAATTGACCAACACTTAGCCAATTCTCAGCCCCTCCTTAGCGCCACCTTGCTCACGCAAATCCTAGGAAATTAATCCCTATTAAATAGGATAATTAGCCTTCCTTGATTGCGCAATCCCTATGGAGCCTTCCTCTGACTTTATAACTGAACCTGGGCAGTTTGCCAAAATATACAACTGATAGTTTACTTGTCTTAAATCTTTGTCTCAACTGGGTCTCCACCAGAATTGACATGCATGCAGCTATTAATAGTGAATCATCAGTTACTTGGTAGATCACCACTTGTGAATTAAATCTATTTTAATTCACTTGATCTTCCACTAGGTCAGCAATCAGTTAGAACTAGTTAAATTTATTTTAACTCAGTTAATGTGAGTTAACTAATCCCACTCACACCACACTAGTGCTACAACTGCAACTGGACCCTGTAAATAATAGAATCACTCTACATGCCTATGCTTTGACCCTTAACTCTAAATTCTTGAGTTAACTATGTCTATCACACTTAGTTAACTATTACAAGTTGTTATGAGATAAGATTACAATTTAATTTTCCAATTTATTTTAAAATTGGTTGCACACTAATGTGTCACTAGGATTCCTCACTCATGTGTGACCTGTGATCCCACACTAGTGTGTGTGCATTTTCATGTTGTTTCTGGATGTCGATTTCACTGTTTCTTGTTGCAAATTTCAAAATTACCACCACGCTTCATATCATCATCAAAATATGATGTAATAATCTTCATCATCTTGAATACTATGTACCTATAAACATTAACAAGTACAACCAAACACAAATATATGTATATTTACAAAAGCATGAAATCAACTTTATCAATATGTCAATATAATAGGAGCATAATAAACCAGATTTAGACATTCGAGTCCTAAACCTATTTAGGTTTTACAATTAATCAAGATTTTCATCCATTAGACTTCTTGCAACAATATTTAGTAGGGTTTCATCACAAATTCTAGATTTCATCATCAAAACTAAATCATATTAATAATTGAAAACATTATACTTCTAGGGTTTCATTATTATGCCCTAGAATATGAATATTTATTAGGGTTTTGTTACAAACCCCTAGATCTCAAAAACAAAATTATGAACATCAACAACCAAGTTAACATACAAGCATTTTATCTCTAGGGTTCCATTATTATTTCTAGAAACTTATATCAATTTCATACTAGGTTTTTATCGTGAACCCTAGATACAAAAATCAAACTCCAAAATTATATATACAACAAATTTTGTCTAGTCTAGGGTTTCAATCATGTGAAAACTCATACACCCATGATTTATTTGTAAGGGTTTTTTCATAACCCTAATTCACCAAACCCTAAAAACTAGGGTTTTTATTATTTAACTTAAACATCAGCAACAAACCCTAAAAGGTTAGGGTTTAACAAACCATAAACATCAAGAGAGTAAGATTTCATTATAGGTTCTAAATTTGATCACCAAACCCTAAGTATACTATGGCTTCATCATTATCATACCCCAAGTGTCGAAAGGTTACAATTTTATAGTGAACTCTAAAGGTTAGGTTTTCAACAAAATGAGCCAACAACAAGAGATCATGTAATAAGGGTATATTCAATATAAAGATTAATTACCCAAACGAGAATCCTTATGATTCAAAATCTTATACATGAAAGAGTTAGTAATATAGAACAAATTTCAAAATGACCGCAATTTGAAGAAGATTTATTATAAATCTTTAAACACACCTTGAGTTGCTCCTTTTACAAATTCGGTAAGTTTTCCTTAATGAGTGGCTCCTTCTGAAATATGATAACATCTTCATAGTTCATCTTCTTATTTTTCAACTTGTGCTTTAAGGATTTTATTTACCAAGTCACCACTTTTAATATATACCTGCAATATTTCTTGACAAATACAACCAAGAAAAATGTGTGATATCAAAAACAATATGTCAATTTTTCAATCTAGGGTTTCTATGGAAACTAAGAGGATTGACTCCTAGGGTCTTCAAATACAAATCTGCTTACGAAATCATCACAACCGCCCATACTCTAAACTACACACAAGCCCTAGAAATCAAGCAATGCGGTTTTTATGAGGGAGAAAGTAATTTAGGGCTAGGATTTCATATGAATAGGGTTTATTCATGAGCCATCTAGGTTTTACAATCCTAGATATCAAAAAATGATAACAAACTCTAGAATCATGTAATTAATTAACCTTAGAATATCTTAAAAAATGAATATACTATACATACCTCACAATTATGTACTTCCATCCTTCATGATCATACAAGTTGTTACAAGGCTTACTCTAGGATGTCATAATATTCAAATGCAAATACTTACCATATTGTTTCCTTTATTTTTTAACCAAGATGTTGTATGCTTATTTCAGAAGAGTTGAATAGTATTTCTTCTCCACTGCTAGATGCCTGTAGCTTCTCCTTTTCCCACATTTTCCAGACAAAAATGCACAAAGAGTTGTAGACAACCTACAAAAAGGCAACCTCCTAACTCACTGTTTGACTTATGTGTATGTATGTCTCAGGATAATTTCCGCTTTACCATAATTTCTCGCCTTCTATACTAGACTTCAGCTTTATTGTTTACCTTTTAAATTTAGATTATATGATTACCACAGGATGTGTATGTTACTTTATGTATATCAACCTTTACGTCATTGAATAGATATAGGACTCTAATAAACTAATGCCTCTTCAAATAGCTCAGAATAGGTCTCTTATATACATAGGTCTGAAGTAAGGGTCTCGACCCTCTTCCAACATGAGAGTAGCCTTCCAATTAGCTTGGACTTGCTTAATTGATTCAAACTTGTAATATGACTCCTTAAACAATAAATCAAATACCCTCAAACGTGCTCAGAACTTGAGAAGGTGACAGTGGCTTGGTTCCTTCCATGCATAGGTATAAATAATGGTGCTTCATGAGACTTGTGCTTAGAATTTCGACTCATTTTAAGAGGTGATGGTGGCTCTCTTTTAGGGCTTCCAAGGCTAACTCATGATTAGAACCATATGGAAAGAGAAGAAGATGTTTAGGTCTCTGTGATCTTGGATCTATTTTCCTCATTCATTCATACTTGAATTCTAAAACAATTCGTACCACACAAAAATATGTGCAAAATCTTATAGAACTTGAATTTCTTAAGTATTATAGAGTTGGATCTCTGAAATTTTATAGAGGTTCGAATCTTTTGGAGGTTATTTCAGAGTATAAAAAGTGATTCAAGAACTACGATCTATTAGTCAAGGTGCTCTGCCTTGAATGAGATGCAAGATTGGCTCTTCGGTCCCCTAGAACATGGCTTATATACCCCTCAACCAACCTCACTGTGCTTGTGGCCTAACCATTGTAACTAGGGCTTGTAATTATTCTCAAAATCGTAGAATTATTATTCTAGGATCTCAATATTAGATGATTGATTTCATTTTCTTGTATAGAAGCCCTTTTTGACCCTCTTCCTACCCTTAGGCAAGTAAACCAATCTATAATACCATGTTGATAAATCTAAGGCATCGTATTGATTAGGTTCTTTAGGTAGATTTCTCTTAGAATTTGACATTTTCTTGTGATTTCTCTTTTCTTCCTATTAGTTATTCTTTCAATTTATTATGTTTCATTCATCAAGGCAAACGTAAAACAATGAAGATCACAACAAGGGACACAAGATGTAGGCACTTAGCCAGGGGAAAGCCTTGTCTAGGGGAAAACATCGTCCAACTCCTCCACTAGTAAATCAAGATGATACAATCCAAGACTCTTTAAACCTAGACAAATATTCCCTCCACCAAGTCAACTTCCATGTTATAGATTTCTTCCTTCAAGTCAACGCAAGCCTACACCTTTAAGAAATTTGGCCTGCACTGCACTTCTGTAGCTAATTTTGTACCTTCGGCCCTATAATAAATGGCAGTATTTTGGCTGGAAAAAATTTTTCACTTCTTCTTTCAAATAGACAACTTCGCACAACTTCTTCTTGGACACTTTTTGTAATTCTTATTTCAAATAGACTTCATCATCTTATAATCTCCTTGGTTGAGTAGCATAGCTATATATATGGTGGTAGTAAGGCCGACTTAACCGAGTGATTGAGGCTGACTTGTTAAGAGAGGAAGCCGACTTGTTGGAGGACAAATAAGACACATAAAATAAATTTTCTTTCTTGACTTTGAGGAGATCAAGAAGGGTCTCTTAATGAATTTGACTTTGATTCAAAAATCCTAGAAGCCTACAATGGAGCCTTGACCTATTTGACCATTAACCCAAGCATGAAACCCACGGTTTAATAATTCAATCTTTCATTAATATATTTTTTTATTGTTTTCTTTTGACAAATACAATTATGAAGACCGACACTAGTTATGTTTTTCAATAGAAGGGGGCACATAAAGAAGTCATTATAGAGAAAATAATTACAATACCTAATGAAAAAGTATATGAAGATTCCATGGTTGAATTAGAATACGAGATTATAGAAGAGCTTGAAGAAAAGCAATATAAAGTGCACAAGCATGAGATGAAACTAAGGAAATACATGTCAAAGAATAATAATTTTTAAAAAAAATTGATGTTCTTGGAGGGAGGAATCTATGGTTCTGAACCCTGCAGCTTTTCCATGGTGGCGGCCCTAACATATTCACTGATTTTGATGCCTCGGAACCTGCAATTGACTGATATCCCGCCCACTTGGGGTAACTAATAGAATATGATCAGGTTTCTGCATTTTTTGTTGTTGTCATTGGACCAATCTTCAAGCTATTGAGGTATTTTCTATCATACTTGCTCCATCTTGTTACCCACTGAGACTTTTGTGTGGCTGGGTGATTTGTATTGGGGCGTGCAACTTTTGTTTGTTTGTTGGTCTTCATCTGGTCGTGGCTCGGCATTATCTGAGACAGACTAAGGGCCCAACTCACACCAGGCATTACCTGACTTTTGCCCTCTTATTTTTATCATTTTTCTACTTGTCTTATTGTGGGTCTGTGGCTTTGGTATTGTTACCTGATCGATTTCTTCACCCCCTACTGGCGTTCACTCATTCTGACTACATGAGTGCTTACGAGGAGCTCGTTGATTACTCCGAAGACCCACTGGTCGGTGTTGACATCTGGGGCCTCAAGCAAGAGGCAGACGTTGATATGGAACTAAATGCACCTACCCTAGTAACTGCAGCACCTGCTCGGACTGACCCCGTGGGGTCTATTGGTTCCCCCTGTGGTGACAGACATGTTGTTAATTATTTTTCTACTCCCTCACCAATGTCTGATGATCTCTGGGGCCTTTCCCTGTTGGGCTCGACTGGTTTTCAAGGGGCGGAACTGGGACTCTCTGTACCATTTGTGGGGGCATATTTGGCCGATATCAATGCCACCACCCAAACCCTTTAGCAGCTAAATATTGGTGGCCCCGAACATAACAGCGTGGTTGAGATTGGTGGACCGGTCGCGGCATCGGGGGTTTTCACCAATATTCTGGTGGATGCTCATACTACTAACTCTCCGCACCCATCATCAGACTCGGAGGGATCAGGTGACCAGCACCTGGGGCGTCCTAACAAGGGTAAGAAGCCCAAAATTACCAAAAACAAGCTCTACAGGAACTCGATCTTCAGGCAAGATAAAGGCATGGTGGATTTGGAGCACAAGGCAGCCATTGTTCTTGTGGGTAGAGTTCGTGGCCGAAAATACTCATCTGCGCAACTTATACAATGGACTCGGAGATTTGGGGCGGGATACTTGAGCCACTTCCGGAGGTTCTCCTACTTGCCTGGGGTTGGTTCTCACTCTCCTTCGCCTCTTCTGACTAGATTGCTTGGGTCCTTAACCAGTATTGGCATATTGAAATTCATCCCGTGCTCCTCAAGCGATGGACGCCGATGTTTGATCCAAACAAATAAAATGCGGGGGCCAGGCCCATTTGGATGCGTCTCACTAGCCTTCCTGTCCAATTCTGGACTAAACATCTTTTCGCAACATTGGGGAGGAATTTGGTCACTATCTTGACCATGACCGCTCCCACTTGACCACGCACAACCGAGTTGTGGCTCGTATCCTGATCTTTCTGGACATCAGGGACGGTCTTCATGACACTTACAACATGTTCTTTGAAGGGATGATATGGCAACAGAATTTGGACTACGAGGGAATGCCATTCAGGTGTATGAAATGCCACGAGGTGGGGCACCTGTACAAGGATTGTCCAAAGTTGGGTTTCTCTGTACTGCTTCAGAAGAAAACTATCTCGGCGGCCACTCAGACAGAGCCTATCGTTTTCTCTTGTATGTCTTCGGAGGGGATATCTGGAAATGCACCGACTACATCGATCAATATTACGCGGGAGCCGCCTCACTCTATCCCTACCTGGCCTATCACTCAAGCTCGAACCCATGCTCAGTCGGCTCCACACACTCTGCACCGCTCTACAGTTCCGGGTACCTCTCCTACTCCCGACTCTCTGCATTTCATTTCATATTTTTTGTCATCTTCCGTTATTTCTCCATGTTTATCTACTACCACTCTTCACTCTGGTATTTCTCTACCCAACCTCAACTGCACCATTGCTCGGGCTCCCCCCACTATCACACCTACCATTCCTCACACATCAGCTGATCTGTCCTCTAATCAATCTCCTCAGCAATTGAACTCCTCTACTTCTAGACATTCCTACTACTTATGATCCTTAACCCTCCCTCCAACCCTCCCTCCTACCAAAACTGATTTCTTGGAATGGGGCCAGCTCACTGCTCCACTTCAAAGACCAGGGGTCGACCATCTGATTTGGAAAAATCCATCAAACGTGCCAATTATGAAGTTGCATTTGGCACTCAATCTTCCATACTGTGGGTTCTTAGAGCAAGGCGACCCATTGTTGGGGTTACATCATGATCTGCCTGACATTCAATTGCAGGGGTCTGGCCAACCCCGATAAAAGATTGGCCCTCAAGGAACTATTTTCTCAAAAACATATTGATATTCTATTCCTACAAGAAACACTGGGGGATGGAATATTTGTAAACTCTTTGCTTCTCTCACTACTTCCAAATTGGTCATTTTTTACACTGGACGCCCGGGGTAGATCGGGCGGCTATGCCATTGGTATCAACAATAAGACCACTAGGGTGCCCAATTGCTGGAGCAGGCATAGTACTCTTGGGATTAACATAAACTATGGCAACGATGGCCTCACCTATACCCTTATTAATGTTTATGGGCCTTGTTCTAATAGAGAGGATTTTTGGCACGCATTGTTGAACTGCACTTTGATCAATAATCCTCACTATATTAGGTGGTGATTTGAATGTTTCTATGGGTATATCTGAATCTTGGGGTCCAAATGCTACCCCTGACCCGCTTCCCGATTTCTTCTGCTCTGCACTTGAATCAGCTGACCTAATTGACATTCAGATGAACAAAATTCAACCAACTTGGAGAAACCGTAGGACGGGGGCTGCAGCTTTGGCTCGTCGGCTGGATTGATTTCTGATCAAACAGCCACTACTTCAGATGATGGATCTTGCTCGTCAATGGGTGGGTCACGAGGGACTATCTGACCACTCACCTGTCTTTTTGGAATTGGCATTTGGACCTCACAGAGCCCTTCCACCTTTCAAATTTAATTCCAGATGGCTTCTTGACCCATAATTTCACAATCTGGTTGTCCAGGAGTGGCAGCATTGTGCCCTTTTTCCTGATTTGGAACCGGCCAGAATTATTAATGATAATCTTAATCGGATTAAGGTCATGACCATAGATTGGGTGCGGGAGAAAAGAAGGCTGGAGCGTGCGGAGCTAAATAGAATTGAACTGGAGATCGCACAGCTCAATGATCCGGATCTGCTTGGATTTAGAACTAGCACCACAAAGGAGCACCTCATATCACTCGAGACTTCAAGAACAAAACTACTTCGCCAAAAGGAAGCTGATTGGAGGCTCAAAAGCTGGGCTATCTGGCTCCAAGCGAGTGATGAGAACAATAAATTTTTCCAACAACATGCAGATGGCCGGAAAAATGGCAACAGAATTTGGGAACTTACTGACCATCATGGATTTGTAGCTCGTACTCATACTCAACTTGATGATATGGGTATTCAGCATTTTTCCAATCTATATCGGGCCCCTCTCCAATATGATCTTCCTGACATTATGAGGATTACCAGATCCTTCAACAGATTTGTAGACCTGGAACAAACAGAGGATCTCAACAGTCCATTCTCCATGGGTGAGATTGAGGGTGTTCTTAAATGGTTCAAAAAAGATAAAAGCCCTGGACCAGATGGCTGGCCCATTGAATTCTTCATTCATTTCTTCGAGCTCATTGGATGTGATCTCCTACTTGCTATTGAAGACAGCCGTGTAAAGGGACTCATTTATGATGGTTTCAATACAACCTTCATCGCCCTCATTCCAAAGACTGAACACCCTAACAGTTTTCAGGATTACAAACCTATATCTCTTTGTAATTGTATCTATAAAATTATTTCTAAAATTATTGCTAATCGCATCAAACCCTTTTTATCCGCACACATTTCCAAAGAAAAATTTGCTTTTTTAAACCATAGGCAGATTCATGAAGCTATTGGTATGGATCAAGAAGCCCTACACTCTATCAAAACAAAAAAGCTCAAATCCACCATTCTTAAGATTGACCTCGCAAAGGCTTTTGATCAGGTTAACTGGAGCTACCTACACCTTATCCTCCTTCACACTGGCTTTCCCCCTACTTTCATCAACTGGATCATGGGTTGTATTATCCATGCCACCTTCAGTATCCTTCTAAACGGCACCACATCCGATTATTTTCATGCGGGCCGGGGTCTGAGACAGGGTTGCCCACTATCACCCCTACGTTTTGTCCTTGTCATGGAAGGGCTATTTGTACTAATCAAAAAGGCCAAAGAGGATGGGGATTTACATGGACTCCATATTAATGAGATCATGTACCTCACACACCTATTATTTGTTGATGATGTGCTTATATTTCTTGATGGCTCTGGACAGGATTCTATTCAATTTGAGAAAATTCTTCAAAATTTTTGCAGAGCAACTGGTATGATCCCAAACAGCAATAAATCAACCATTATCATGACCCGATGCTCTATTCGGGAACAAGGTATCACCTCAGCTTTATTCGACTATGTTCCAAACAACATTGAGGTGGGATTGAAATACTTGGGGTTCCATCTTAAACCCAATGACTATCAGATCAAAGATTGGAACTGGCTCATCGCAAAAATGGAACGCCGAATCAATGTCTAGTATCATCGTTGGCTATCTCGGGCTAGACGTCTGACCCTCATCAAATCTGTACTCGAAGCCATTCCTATCTACTGGATGCCTCTGGCCTGGATACCTATTGGTGTGACTAACCGAGTCAAAAACATTTGCAGGAAATTCCTTTGGAGGAATTGGGAAAAGGACAGAACATTTGCATGGATCGCTTGGGATCGAATCAGCATTCTGAAACAGTGGGGTGGCTGGGGCATCAAATATCTTCACCTATTCTCAAAAGCTCTAGCTGCTTAATTGTGTTGGCACTTTCTTACTGGCTACAGTCTATGGAGGGAGGTCACTACTGCCAAGTACATTGCCCCTATTAACACGCTTGATTGGATCAGAGGTCATATTGTTCACTCGCCTGGAGCCTCCATTATCGGGAAAGCCATCACAAAGGCTACTACATTAATTCAAAGTGGGCTCTCCTGGAAAATCGGCTTGGGTGAATCTGTTTGGGTGGGTTCAGATTCTTAGTCAGGCAGGAGGAATTACTACAAGCTACCCGATTTTATTCTGGCACATTTGGATAATTTAGGCATCTCGCACCTTGCACAGATTGCTGATCAAGCCCACACAAATTGGTATACCCAAGCTTGGCTATCTACGGTGGACCTGGATATTCCACATGCTGGTCATCCGGCATGGGCGAATTACATCCGGGCATTAAAAGCATCACACATTCGATTGACTGCACATGAGGATCAACTGATATGAGCCATATCCAATTCGGGTATATACACCCCAAAGGTGGGCTACTTGACACTCTGCATACCCAAGGAACCACACGAAAAAATTTGGTGGTGGCGGCCTCTTTGGAAACTCAATGCACCACATAAATACAAACTACTATTCTGGTGCATTCTTCATAATTGTGCCCCCACGATGGATCTTCTCCACCGCTGAGCAATACAGGGGCCCTCGCGTTGCTGTTTTTGTCTTCATCATGTGGAGGATGCTTTTCACATCTTTCTTGAATGCCATATCACTCAGTCCATCTGGAACCTGTTCATTCACAGTTTGGGATGCTCTACACACTGGAATGGAATTACACTTCTGGTGGCCTGGACTTCTTGGTGGAAATCAACTGCAAATCTCACTAAGTTGTGTATCCTCCCTTTGATTATTGCTTGGAACCTATGGATTTCACGCAACAAATGAATTTTTGAGCAACAACAGGTGCATGCAGAGTGCATATCGGATGCGATTCTTGCCACATACTGCATGATCCTGCATGATGTCCGACAACAAACTGATCGGACGGACACCCCCAAAATTATTGATCACACACAGCCCTGGGCTTACTTTTATGGCGCATCCAATCAACAGGGATGTGGAGGGGGCGCTACCCTATATTTATCTGTGTTGCACTACTTCCACATCAAGATGGGTCTAGGACCCAGATCGAACAACTTCGTCGAACTACAAACCTTGAGACTTCTCCTGATCTTTGCCCGGGAAAAAAACTGCAATTCTATTGAGATATTTGGGGACTCCCTAAATGTGATTAACTGGTTCAATGCTTAGGCCCAATGTTACATGCACACACTGATTTCTCTTCTTAGGGAATTTCATGTCCTCAAACTAAATTTTGACTTCATTTCTGTCAATCATATTTACAGGACTCGGAATAAAGTGGCAGACAAACTATCCAAAGAAGCCTCGGAGCTGATCTGGGGTACCTGGCACATCACAGAATTTAATGGTGACCAGATTTACAGGTTTTTTCACAGGCCATTCATTGAATACCCACAGGTTTTTGATGTTGTTGGTACATGACAGCAATTTTTGATCCATCTCATTTGGAGATCCTTTTTGTATGATTTTTTATTATTCGGCAGCTACATATGTACATATTATATATTTTCTTTTCTTCATATTGACTCATTCAGATCCAATAAGTTATGCACCGAACTTATTTGTGGATTCTGAATTTATTATTATGTAAATATCAACTCATACCTGTCTATGATGTATGCAAATAGATGATACTCGACAATATCAGTAAAATGTAACATGTAATTTTTCTACTTAATGAAAGATTACGAATTTTTCCTTTGTGAAAAAAACCAAAAAAAAACAAAAACAAAAACAAAACAAAAAACAAAAAAAACAAAAACATCAACAACAATAGCTAAGGTCATTACATATTGCCACACACACCACTCAGAGAAACAACAGTTATCAAGGAAAGGACATGAGTGTTGACAAACTTACTATGGATCAACATGGAACCAAAGAGGCAACCAACATGTAGG
The DNA here is from genome assembly GCA_034641835.2 of Pinus albicaulis. NCBI lineage: Eukaryota > Viridiplantae > Streptophyta > Pinopsida > Pinales > Pinaceae > Pinus > Pinus albicaulis. Next base: position 837,447,223 of record CM076582.1, on the reverse strand, counting down.
CACATGGAGAACCAAAATCAATAGATGGAGATATGAGAGTAGTGTTGTGAAGACATGGATCCCAAGAAGAAACTGTAATCAAGATCAACGAAATCTCATAGTTGGACCAGATGTCTAGATTTCGCTAAGATGTATGGATGATCATGCATGGTATCAATTGGCTACATTACTTGGTAGATCACATTATATGACTTATTCCCGTGCTTTTAGGATAATACATACTAAGATAATGGAATTTAATGTACCTAGGAAGGATAATATGGGGTGCCTAGAAGGGTACTCAAGGAAAATAATATAATGATCATGAGGTATTTGGGATGGGCCCCTAATAATACTCAAGAGAGAGTATAAATACACGAGTAACATTATATTGGAGGTGTGTTGATTTGTATTATATTGTAGCAAGCATGAATTGGGGCATGATTCCTTACACAAGGAGTAATCGATGGTTCTATCCTACCTCAAGGGTTCTCCTCTTTATATTGTTAGTGTTGTTCATTGTGAATGATTATGTATCTTTGGTATTTAAGGCTTTGTATTGAAATTTTTATAATGGATTTTCTCTTATATAATTGACCTTTTATGGGGTACATGGGGTGGTACTCCAAGGGAATAATGAATGTAATGTAGTCATAATAATGGGATAGACCCACTATGTAACTAAAATGAAATAATATAATAATAAGGGGTCTTTGGCATAGGCCTCTAGGAATAGTCATGAGAAAGTATAGGTACACATGAGTATCATTGTATTCGATGTGTGATAGATTGCATTTTTTTGTAGCAAACAGGACTTATGGAGTTATTCCTTTCAAAAGGAGTATTTGATGGTGTTGCCCCACCTTGAGGTTATTCTCTATATATTCTTGTGTTTCTTTTGGTGAATGTATTGGATATATTTGGTGTTTTGTGATTTATCTTGGAATTTTTATGGTGGATTCTCTCTTATATATTTGATGTTTTACAACAAGCAGTATCAAAGCACTCTCTTCGACAAGAAGTGGGAGAATTTTTAAGGCACAAAGTGGGAGAGTTTTTTCCTTATTTTTGCTAATATTTGATTCAAAAAATAGGACAATGGCATTCAAGTATATTTATGAAATTTTCTATGCATAATTTAGAGAATCCAAGATAATAACTAAATTCCTAATCCATGTAGATATCAGTTTCTGCCTGCCTATTCCACCTATACCTCCAATCGATTTCATCATTTTCCTTGATTATAGCATCATTTACCATTTTTAGCAGATTTCTGGGTCCTAAACTTCTAGAGTTGTTTTGACTCCCTAAATGACATTTTTTGAGGTTTTCAAAATATAGGTCTGCTGAAAATCCTGTAGTACTCAGAGAGACCTTTATAACAAGGTATCGTAAGCATAAAATGGAGATCATATGACCAAGTTACAAGCCGGAGAAGTTGGATGCCCAACTAACCCCAACGGGGCCCACACACTCTTGGTGTTCCATCTCCTAGGGTTAGGGTTTTGGTTGTTTAGGGTTTCCCTTTGTTGTTAAATAATAAAAGGGTCCTTCAGCCTCATTGTAACACAATTCAGAGGCATGTATCTGCCACATCTCTTCTCAGAGATAATCTACCATCACTTGAGCTAGTTTATTTCCATTCTGTATGTAAGCGCTTTTCAATTCTTTGATATTAACGAAATGAAGATTTATTTGTATTTCATATTTGTATTTATGTTTATATATGTATTATTTTTCATTCCAACTTAAGTCAGGATCAGTGGTATCAGAGCGGTCTAATATTTCTTCGTTTTTCTTTGCATGTCCCCAACGAGGTCGGAGTATAAGGAGTTAGGGATCGAACTGGTTGAACCTTTGAAAGACCAGCCTCGCAAACCCTGATGGCCTCCCATGGTGGAATAAAATAAAGACGAGGGAGAAGGAGATCCTTTCAAAATATTGCTTAAAGAATCCCTTAAGTGACTAAGGAATGCGGTGATGGATAACTTTTCCCATATCCTCATATGAATGCCCACAGGAGACACATCTTCATCTCGTAGCCACTCTGGAGGAACCACTCCCTTAAAGGTACAAGTCAACTTTGACATTCCCATATTTGAAGGCTAGATAGATTCAGACATCGTAGATAGATGGTTAAATTTTTTGGAAGGATATTTTTCAGTTCATGACTTTTCCAATAAGGAAAATATTACTTTTTCACTCCTCAAAGTTGCCCCCCATGTCAAGGACTAGTTGGAAACCTATTGTGAACAGAAGGATGAGAGAGAGCCCTCATTATTTTCAGTCGGACCCACTGGGAATTCTTTCTAAGATTCCATCAAGGAAAATATTACCTTGTGGGGAGCTATGATGACAAGTACATACAATGGACTACACTGTGACAACAAAGGGATCAAGATGTGCATGAGTTGATGAATTTTTTCCATACCCTAAGCACAAAGTTGGGTATCAAAGAAACTGAGAAACATCTGGTTCTCAAGTACCTCAATTGTTTGCACAAATAAATTCATGAGGAAATGGATTTCCTGGACATATCCTCGCTTGGTGCAACATAGCAATATGTTTCCAAGATTGAACACAAATTTAAACAGAAGAAGCAAGACTTTGGATCTACAAATCTGAAGCAAGGGAAAGGCACCCCCAAACCACATAACAAAGGACAAAGCCAAGGCAGGGTGACCTAGGACAACCCATCAAAGTCGTAAGAAAATAAAAACACCATGAAGACAAAGAAGGACACAGGAAAATGGTGTGAGTTCCATAACAGCCCCATTCACAAAATAAGTGAGTGTTGAGACAAGCAGTCACTAGTGGTTGATTTGAAGGCTTCCCAGTCAGATGTATGTTCTGACTCTAAGTCAGAACTCAATAAGGGGAATGACAAAGGGAATCATATTATTTATGCAGAACCGAGGGCCATTGTGGCCACCACCAAGATCTAAAAGGTTGAGCATGAATATCCAAAGGAAGGGGGCTTCTCTTCCACTCACAAATGTGTGTGAAGGGTTGTCCAATGTCGTTCATTATGAACAGCATGAGCTAAAATAACCTCATTTCATCATAGGTTGTGAAGTAGTTGGGCATACCAACTACACCACACCCCAGTTGTACACTATTGGGTGGCTTCTCCAAGGACGAGATCTTCGCGTCAACCAACAGTGTCACCTTCCCAACAAAATCAAGCCCTTCACGGATGAGGTATTGTGTGATGTTGATCCTCTTGAATTTTTTGACATATTATTGGGCCAACCATGCTTGTGGAAGCATCATGTTTTGTATGAGTCTAGGCCTTGCACTTTTATTATTGCTTTGGTGAATAAATTATACAGGATATCGGAGGTAGCACCACCTATCACCATCTCTTTGATCTCTGTTAAGCGATGCAGTAAGATGATGCAGGGATTCTGCATAAAACAGATTCTTGCGCACAATAATAGAGTATATGTTCCTCTTACATGAAATCCTCAATTTAATCTTCAATAAAGTCTACTTAGACTCAATTCAAAATACATATGAAGAGAGAGTCAAACAGTAACTAAATAATTGCATAAAATACAACCAGAAATTTACAAAAGCAAACCATTCCTTGGCCAAATATTACAATGGTTGGCCTCCCGGCTCTCGCCCTTCACATGAACTCTCACACCATTTCTCTCTATCTCTCATTGTATCCCACACTCTCACACAAGCTTCATATATATACACAATTATGAATTAACTCCAAACCATGATTTCCTCCACACAAATCTCAACCAAATCCTAGAATATATTTATCCCTTATTTGACTCAACTAGTTCCATTTAAGGAACTCCTAATCCCTAAATTATCTACCCAACTCAATTCCCTCATATTCTTAAATAATTAAGAGAATATTTACAATAATCCTCACACTCAGATTATTCTCTCTTAATTTATATAAAATGAGCATAATAATTTATAAAATAATTAAAAATACACCACCCCCTATTTACACAATATTTTAATGAAAATCAAGCAGGATGCTCATGCATCAGACTCCCCATGTAGAGAATTTTCCATAGACTCCTGTCAATGAGGTATATCACTTTTCTATAATAATGTGACAGCCACAAGTCTCAATGACTTGCTCCCTCTAGGATTCCAAACTCTGTTCTGTCGCTGGTCCTTTAAAGTATCAACTCCATTTTGTAATTCATCACTCACTCTATCAATCGGAGTCCATCAGTCTTTACAACAATTGCTTCTGCCAATTACTCGAAGTAACTCCTCTTTGTTTGATGTTTTTGTCTCCAATTGCGTTGAACACTCAATTCCATGAAATGAAGAATAATCAAGGACTTCCCTTGATCACAACTATAGTCATTGATTGCCCCTATAGTAACAAATTTCTCATCCGGTGTTGTACCTGCATTCATCAAAAAACTATTAGTTTTAAAAAGATAAGACCTTTCGGCCTCTTTCAATGCTTCAAGCACCAATCTCCCATCATAGACATTCTGGATTTCAGTAGATCCTGTTTTGAATTGCTGGTTGCTTTCATATTTATCCAGTTGGTTCAATACTTCTATTTCTTTTATGTCTCTAAAGACATAACTTTCTTGTTGCTCCTGATTTTTCATCTCATCTCTAAATAATTTCTGCTGAATTTCTCTGATTTCAACATCATATTTATTTATGTTTCCTTCTGTACCTACAGCCACATTATTATTTAAAAATTTATAACATTCACTCAACTCTATAAATGTTAGAAACATTTCATCCCTGTCATGCATGGCAACTACAATCTCTTCTGTATCAGGTTCTGCAAGTTTCATCTCCCCTTCAGGTTCCTTAAGCCATCGTTCCAAAAACTCTATTTCCATGTGAAATCTTTCCAGTATTTCATCACAACCTTCATTCCCAGTTTCATTCTTCTTCTGGCGATTCTCCTGAGTTATCCTGGTTTCTGTGTCATCACACTGCAAAATTTTGTCAACAATTTCATTAAACAAATTCATTTTTTAACCTCCTTGGAATATCACTTCGGCATTTTCATTATGCTTCTGCTCCATAACAGCTTCAACTGGTTGTCTTACACCAAACAACAACTCATCTATGAATTCTTTCTGCTGCAACAAATCAGTACCTTCCTCCTCTAAAAGGAATTCTCCATCATACTTCACCTCAAGCATTTCATTCATCTCTATGATAGCTTCACCAGATTGTCCATCATCTTCTGCACATCCTGCAAACATACACAAACTGTGAGATTTAAAAATACAAGGCTTCATAGCCTCATCTGCTTCTCTTGTCAACATATCTTCCAATTCTTCTAAACTATTTCAATAGTTCATGAGATCTCTCTCATTGATCTCATCACCTAGAATTTCACCCTGTTCTGGGCCACAAATGGAAACTTCCATTTTCAACTTAGCCTCTCTGAGTTCTTCACATCTCAATTGCACACTCATCATCTGCTCGAGCTTCCTCAGCTCTTCTGTCAACTGTATGTTTACCAGTTGTTCCCTTTATGCGTGTAGTCTCTGCCATTTCACTTTCTTTTTCATGGTCCAACCATGTCTCTGTTTTTTCATATTTCTCTGTAAAAAATCTATCAATAACTCAAGGTGAACTATTATCTCAACTTTCTCCCTCTCATACTCTTCATCACTCAACTGCTTCCATTTTCCATTTGCCTTGGCATTTTCCTTCTTCTTTCTTCTGTTGCGGTCTTTCTCAGAACCTCTGAAATGACTATCACTAGTCATCTTCTCCTCCTTTGTGAACTTCATATGTTCACGTATGGATTTCATTCGAATCCCATTTTCAGCAAGCCTCCATACTTGCTATCCAACAATTCAAGCTCTCTTCTGGTGCTTGGTATCTTTCGGTTCTTCGTCTTGGAATCATTTCTGGCAACTTTCTTGCTCCTCTTGCTGCAAACAACAACTTCAGTAATGCTTGTGTTACAATCACCAACTCTTTGGGTGTCGGGCTCCGCTGATCATGCACTGAATTACATTCAAACCTTTGACTTAATTTAAGACTCTTTGACTCCATACTTTACATCAACTCTTCAGCTTGGATGAAAATACACCCTCTTGTACTATAACTCAATCTTGACTCAAGCTATCCAAATTTTCATTTGACCTTAACATATGATTTGACTTCAAGGCTTGACCCAATAATTACAATAGTGGATATTTTGACTCTAATTCAAGTTATACAACATACCAATGAACATCCACCCTTAATACATTTTCATGATGTAAAATCTTCACTCTCTCTCATACTCCATTCTTAAGAAAATATCATAAGTCACCAATTACATCATCTCCCTTTATCACTTCACATGATATTGAAGCCTTTAAATCGAAATGCAATCCATTTTCCAAGATTTATTTTATGGTGAAAATAAATAAACCATTTAATTTTCAACATTCAAAAATACCTCTTTGAAATGAATGATCATGCCTCATGCTCCCTTCAAGGATATTAATAAACCTTCTCTTTGCAATTTCAACTCTCCAGATTTTACTCTTCTGTGTCATTCTTATTACTGTGAATATTTTGATTCCCTTCATACCATAATCTCTTCAACACGCTCATCATCTTAGTGCAAACAGTTTCCCTGTACTTCCATGCATTTCCTTATTTGCAGTGATGGTTCTCATGTAACATTGTCTCTCTTCAATGCACAAAAACAATTCCTTTATAGGAATGTTCCAAAACTTTCTTTTAATATGGTGACATCAACACATTTATCCGACTACAACAATCACAAACCATACTCGAGCCATATTTTCATATCAACTTCTGAGATGAATTTCAATTCCATTCCTTATACTTTGGATTGATTTCACTCTTTCATAAAATTTACAAACAAATTAACTTCTCAAATATGGCAAGGGAAATTAAATCATCCAATTTTTAAGAATACCTTTAATCAATGAATATTGATTCATTGATTCATTCAATGAACATTTTACCTTGGTGTCTCTTTGCGTTCTCCACATGACCAACACAACCCTCAGAAATCACCATCGATCTTCACGTATCTCCAATGCGATTTCTCAACCAGCAATGCTTAGCGAATTCTCTAGGGTATAAAACTCTGAAAAAGCTTCCACAAGAAAACCGCTGAACACGAATCTGCTCTTTCTAAAATACTCGCAGCCTTCAAACCCAAAAAACAAATACCAGTAAAACATAGTCGATTCAAAACTCTTTTAAGAACATCTCACGCGATCTCATCATTTAAGATACCACACGCAGATCAAGGAATACTGCTACGCTTCCACTATGCCAGTGAATCCACCATAAGAAATCAATCTTCCCCTAATCCAGAAATCGTTGGTTGAAAAAGGTAAGGACCAATTTGTTTTCACAAGTAATGCAATGCAATACACAGTCCCTCAAAATCTAGACCACAATCAGCACTATTATCTTGATTCAAATTCTCACTTTTCGACTTTTCCAAGTAACGACCAAACTTTTAAAACCACACGATAAGGCCTACAACGACAAACTCCACGGAATGACAGAACTCAAGCCCCTGGGAACAACAAGACTAGAAATTCTAGGCGGAGTCTATGTCTGCATTGTAGACAACTAGGTCATACTTCCAATGGATGTCCACGGCAAGCTCTTCGGCCTCAAGGGTGTCAAGTTGATCATAGTTTGAATGAGCTCCCTCGGCAACCTCAAAGGCATAGAGCGGGTTCTATTGGTATCACTCTATCCCAGAATGCTATAAGGCTTAAATAAAACAAGTCAATTTTGGGACTATGGTCTTTAGATAATCCATGATTGAACAACCTATTTCAAGGAAAATGAAATTTGCATTGGCGATGCTTTGACTTTGACCTTACAGGCTCTAGCACATGAAGAATTAAGTATCAAGAATAATCAGAACAAATATGGTACATTCATGAGTGATAATAACCTCTACGTTAGTTTCTTCATTGCAGTGAAGATCTTTTGTTATTCTTGATAAACATTTTGGTGACATTTTACTACTTGTATTATACAGGAACATAGGAAGTGCTTTGTGACAGCTGCCAAATGCCTTGTGCTTTACGAACTTCCAACACTTAAAATAACAGAGAAGATAAGTGTTTGTTATTATGACGTGAGCTCGATGCTAAGCAGATGAACTCCAGCTCCAAATGCAGCCCACACTCACTATCCATGGACGCACTATCCACAGGCGCACTCCACTTGTTGTTGCAATCAACTCACACAGACATAGATCTGGAGACTGCCTCACCGAGTCAACCCCACGCTTCACTCGGCTCTTTGAACATGCAATCAGCAGATCACAACGAATCCACCATGATCCATGCAGCTCCAGAACACACAACACGTAGCACGATCGCAGCTCCTCCCTCCACACGGACAAACGTAGCACATGATATGAATTCTGTCTCTCAGCCCTCCTTACGCGAAAATGACATCTCACGCATTCAGATCTACAAACTGCTTCAATAACCCGCTTCACAGACCACTTGTCTCAAAATGCAGACTGTTGTGTAGATCCACCTCCTCATAATGCACAGGAATGCCTAGTTTCTCTCACATATTCCACAGGTTCAAATCCTCTATAAATATGCAGAAAAATTTTAGAACGGGAACTAATCAGAAAATGATGCAAAGAATGCCGCAGAAAATAAATATCAATAGTTCTTTAAAATGCTAAATGATACTTTAACAATCTTCAATTGGTCACCATTTAAAATCATATATCGCATCAAAGAAGTTCATCACCATTAATGTTGACCACCGTGCAAGCTCAAAATTTATATGGGCTTGATTTCTCATACCCTGCGAAGGAGTTTCCACACTCGGCCTTACAATTGATTGGAAACACACACGTTTCCTTACTCGTCACTGTCACAACCCTTGGATGAGCCTTACGCTCTGATACCAAATGATGCAGTGATTCTGCATAAAACAAATTCTTGCACACAATAATAGAGTATGTGTTCCTCTTACATGAAATCCTCAATTTAATCTTCAATAAAGTCTACTTAGACTCAATTCAAAATACATATGAAGAGAGAGCCAAACAGTAACTAAACAATTGCATAAAATACAACTAGAAATTTACAAATGCAAACCATTCCTTGGCCGAATATTACAATGGTTGGCCTCCCGGCTCTCGCCCTTCACATGAACTCTCACACCATTTCTCTCTATCTCTCACTGTATCCCACACTCTCACAAAATATTCATATTTATATACAATTATGAATTAACTCCAATCCATGATTTCCTCCACACAAATATCAACCAAATCCTAAAATATCTTTATCCCTTATTTGACTCAACTAAGTTCCATTTAAGGAACTCCTAATCCCTAAATTATCTACCCAACTCAATTCCCTCATATTCTTAATTAATTAAGAGAATATTTACAATAATCCTCACACTCGGATTATTCTCTCTTAATTTAAATAAAAATGAGCATAACAATTTATAAAATAATTAAAAAGACATCACCCCCTATTTACACAATATTTTAATGAAAATCAAGCAGGATGCTCCTGCATCATAAGATCATTTCCTAGACCGAGAAATTTTTCTTCCTTATGATTCGCCCTCAGGGCAAGAAGAAAATTATGGCCACCTCCACAGCCTCTAGACAGAGCTCCTTCACACGACAGTAGAAGATGGACAAGGTCATGGAGGAGTACAGGGACATATTCACCTCACCCACTTGGGTACCCCTATACTGTATGGTTTAGAGAATAATGAAATCAAGAGGCAAATTTAGGAGTTGTTGCAGAAAGGGCACATTAGGCCAATTCCATCACCCTATGGGATCCCAATCGTGCTGGTACAGAAAAAGGATGGAACCTGGAGGCTTTATATCGATTATCGTGCTCTGAATAAGATCGTTATCTAGAATAGGTCTCTAGTCACACGGATTTTTTACCTTCTAGATTAGCTCAAGGGTGAAAAATATTTCAGAAATATTGACTTAAAGTCTGATTATCACCAGATATTGATTGAACCCTCCGATGTGTGGAACACTACCTTCAAATCCAAGGAGGGCCTTTTTGAATGGTTGGTCATGCCTTTCAGGTTAACGAATTCCCCTGCACCCTTCATGCGATGATGGATGACATTTTGCAGCCCTTCACCAACTTGTTGAATGATAGTGTACTTGGATGACATCCTAATATTCAACCAAAGTTGGGAAGAGCACATACACCATATTCGACAGGTCCTCTAAACCTTGCGACAATACAAATTGTGTGTGAATTTGGAGAAATGAACTTTTGGTATGAACAGGTTCAATATATGGGGTACACCATTCATGAGAAGTTATTCGGGATTGTCTAGCCCCATCCACTATAAAAAAACTTTGCATCTTTTTCAGTCTTTCCAATTTATATCGCAGGTTTGTGTTGGGATTGTCGCATATCACTTGGCCTTTGATTCAAGTCAATAAGGGCGGAGCGAAAGAAAATTTCTTTTGGTTTGAATCCCAATAGAAGGAATTTCATGAGTTCAAGCGTCGTCTCTACTCTACATCAATGCTCACATTACCAGGCCTACAACAACGATTTGAAATTAAGATAGATGCCTCCGACTATGAGGTTGGTGTAGTCCTTACCCAACAGGGGCATCTAGTCTCATATCATAGTGAGACACTTTCAGATACCGTCCAAAGTATCCCACCTATGAAAAGGAGATGTATTCCATTTTGCATGCCTACCGACAATGGAAGCATTACATTATGGGGAAGGAAACGATCATCCACACAGACCACCAACCCCTGTAGTTGATTCAAACACAAGGAAAGTTGCAGAACAATTCCATTTGAATATTAAGTACAAAAATGGAAACACCAATAATGTTGCAGACTACCTCAGCCGACTGCTGGTTATGACGCTGACCACTGTGCTCAACTCCTATGGACACGAGACTTCGGGATGGCCGCATCTTTACAAGAGTGATCCAAAATTCGACACCACATACTAGATGCTCCTAGAAGGTAAGAAAGTTCCAGACTTTCACCTCCAGGACACATTGTTATGCCACTTAAGGAACCTCTGTGTTCCTTAAAGCGAGTGTGCCAAGATGATTTGGGAGGCGCACTACAGTCAGGTTGCCTAACATTTTAGGTTAAATAAGACAGTGGCAGTGTTGCAAAAGTATTTTTATTGGTTGAACCTTCGATAGGATGTTGCGAAGTACATCAGATCCTACACTACGTGTGTCATTTCCAAACTTACAATCAAGAAGCAAGGCCTGTATATTCCTTTTCTTACTCCTAACTGACCCGGGGAATTCATCTCCATGGGTACACTTTGGGATCCCACAATCCATTATCTCAGGTTGGGATAGTTGGTAGCTAAGTGCATTCTAGTAAGGCCTCTTGTCATTTTTGGATACCAAGCTCATTAAGTCCACAACCTTCCACCCCCAAACTGATGGTGAAACAGAGGTCGTCAGCTGGATGATTGTGCACATCTTACGCATGTACAACTCGAGGCACCCACACACATGGTGTTGAGGCCTCCCCTATGTCCAACACAACTACAACAAAACTCTCCACATCTCAACTATCCACAATCCCTTTCATGTGGGATTGTGGTTCCAACCACTCTGTCCCATTGATGTTTCCATACCATTTGCAGCTACTTAGGCATATTCAGCTCATGTCCATTCCAAAGATGACAGGGCTAACAGCTTCATTGAGCACATTCAGTACATCCTCCAGCAGGTCCATGACATATTGGATAGGGAAAATGCCTAGCACAAACAATGTCAAAATCAGTGTCGGGTGCCACAAAATATCCAGGTGGGAGACAAAGTTTGCTTACATTTGCATAAGGGGTGCATCGCTAGGGCCCACCGCAAGCTTAACCCGCTATGATATGGGCCTTACACCATCATTAAGGTTTTAGGGTATAATTATTTCAATTTTAGCATTCCACCATTCCTTGGCCTGCACCCAATATTCAATGGATCGGTTGCGGCCATACTTTCCCCCATTGTTGGACACATCCGGAGTTGCTCATAAAATGGCACCAACAGAGCTCAACCCAAGTTGTATCGAACATGACACAACTGATAGGATCATGGACACAAATATCATGAACACTCACCAACAAAGAATACAACTATATTGAGTTTTCAAAGCAAGCCAACTCCTTCACCAGGGCAAGTGGCTCACTAGGGACTAGGTTCAACAGAAATTTCCTCACCTCGTGGAGGCTCTGCACGCAATGGGGGAAATTGATTCCTAAGGGGGGAGGACTGATCCAGGTGGATATTGGTGGCCAACCACCTATTCCACCTAGACCTCCAGTCGGTTTCAACAGTTTCCTTGATTATAGCAGCATTTACTATTTTTAGCATTTTTTCAGGTCCTAAACTTCTAGAGTTGTTTTGATCCCCTAAACGAAGCTTTTTTGAGGCCCATAGTAGGATCATAGCCGTAGGTAGGGCCCTCCCACAAATATTTTATTACTCAGAGAGAATTTAATAATGAGGTATCATATGCGCCAAACAGTGATCATATGACCAAGTTACGACCCCAAGAAGTTGGCTACCCAACTAACCCCAAAGGTGCCCACAAACTATTGGTGTTCCATCTCCTAGGGTCAAGGTTTTGGTTTTTTAGGGTTTCCCCTTGTTTTTAAATAATAAAAGGGACCTTGAGCCTCATTGTAACACAGTTCAAAGGCATGTATCTGCCACATCTCTTCTTAGAGATAAGCAACCATCACCTGAGCTAGTTTATTTCCATTTTGTATGTAAGCGCTTTTTAGTTCTTTGATATTAATGAAATGAAGATTTATTTCGGTTGCATATTTGTATTTATGTTTATATTTGTATTATGTTGCATTCCTGCATAAGTCTAGATCAATTCCTCTTGAAAATGAACCCATTTTTTTTTCAAATAGTCATACAAAATTAAGTTTGAATTAACTTCATAGATTATATATCTTTTGATAGAGTGCACAAATTTTAGTCAAACACAAGTTAATAAATGTAGAGAAGCCACATCATTTCATAATTGGGGCCATAATAGCCAAGCAGAGAAATATAACCAAAAATATGATAATTTTACATTTTAAAACTTTAACCCTAACTACATAAAGGAGTTCCAATGAAAAGTAAACTACTTCAAAGCCCTAGTTTTTTTCATTTTAAAAAAGATTGCATTTTTCAAGAAATTTTGATGGTCCTAGTGTTGAGGAATTTATCAATTATATAATATTATATATTGTAGAAATTATACAAAAATCATGTATATCATGGACTCAAACTAATCTAACAATGTACTGAATCGCTTCTACAAATCAATTGCGGAATTAAAAAACACAATCACCAATCACATGAAGCAAAGAAGAAACAATCAAGCCACAACATAGATAATTTCCTAAAGAAAGCTTGTTGCTAAAAACCCCACTATATTCTATTGTATATTCAGCATGGAATCATGAAAAAATTACATACAACTCTTCACACAAGAGCCCTCCTGTACTCAGCTAATTGTCTCACACTGTCTCAGATAAAACTGACCAATACTTAGCCAAGTTAGTGCCTCCAAACAGCCTGCCTTGCTTACGCAATCCCTATTATTTAGGAATTTTGGCCTTCCTTGACTGTGCAAGTATCATGGGCACTCCAATGGGTGTTTGGTTGCATGGGTGCAACCCAATAATCCTACAACTAATATTTAACTTCCCTTTCACCTAGATCTCAACTGGGTATCCATTGGATCTGACATGCATGAAACTAATAATAGTAAATCCTCAGTTGCATGTGAGATCACTGTTTGTGAATTATTTAATATATAATTCACTTGATCTCTCACTAGTGTATCTAACAGTTACAACTATCACAACTGAGTTTAACTCACTTAACTGAGTTAAACTATTTACAACCTGCATTAACTAATGCACCACTGCACTTTGAACTCTTTTACAACTAGAATTAATCTGCATGCCTTACCGACTACCTCTAACTCTAAATTCATGAGCTAACTGATTTTATCACACTCAGTTAACTATTACAAGTTATTTTGAGATTAGATTACATTTTATTGTCCATCTTAATTAAGGGATAACTTAAATAGACATGCACCAAATTTAGCCATGTGGTCCCACCCTAGTGTAGGTGCTGCTTGGACCTCCTGGTCCCACACTAGGCGTGGGTGCTGAAATTTATTATTGAATCTCAACACTCCCTCTCAATTAGAAATGGATTATCCTTCACCCCAATCATGCCTCTATGGTATTCGAATTTTCTCCTAGTGAGTGCCTTCGTCAGAATATCTGCATCCCGATCTTCCGTGGGAATGTACTGAAGCAACATTATTCTCCTCTACACACAATATCTGAGATGATGGTACCAGATATGTATGTGCTTGGACCTATCATGAAACACAGGATTAATCGAGAGTTTAATGCAACTTTGATTATCACAATGTATCACTGTCGGGTCCATCTGAGAACCAAACAAACCAACCAAGATCTTTCTCATCCAGATAGCCTCACATGCAGCTTGACTTGCTGCCATGTACTTTGCTTCCATTGAATTGAGTGCCATAGATCGTTGCTTCCTATTTTACAAATAAATTGTTGTCGATCTTATGTTGAAGATCCCTCTTGATGTGCTCTTTTTATCTGATGGACTGCCTGGCCAATCTGCATCTGTGAAGCCTTGAAACTTCAATCCCTCTTTCCATCTGTACCATAGACCATACTCTGATGTGCCCCTAAGGTATCTAAATACATGCTTCAATTCCTTCCAAAAGAGCTTGGTAGGATTAACCATAGCTTGACTCAGTTGGTTAACTACGTAGCAAATGTCTGGTCTAGTGTTCACTAGATACATCAGTGAACCAACTAACTTCCTATAGACAGTAGCATCCACTACCTCTCCAGAAGTAGCGTCCTCTTTCCTCCAATTTCCTAGAAGAGGAGTATCCATGGGTTTGCAACTCTCCATGTGAAACTAACCCAATATCTCTTTGGGGTACTTTCCTTGAGACACAAAAATTTCACCATCCCGCTGCCATATTTCCAAGCCAAGGAAATAATGAAGGAATCCCATGTCCTTCATTTAGAACTCCCTTGCAAGATCCTCCTTGCATGAGTGTATCAAATGCTCATCACTAGTCAAAATTAGATCATCAACATAAAGAAAAATAACCAATAGCTCACCCTCAACCACAATCTGGTACAGGTTTGCATCAGCTTCACTTTTGGTGAAGCCCAATCCGGTGAAATAGTTGTCTATCCGAGTGTACCAAGCACGAGGTGCTTACTTCAGCCCATACAACGCTCTCTTGAGTCGACACACATGTGAATCACTATTGAAGATCTCTAAACCTTCAGGTTGCTCTATGTACACTTCTTCCTCAATCACTCCATTGAGAAACACAGTTTTCACATCCATTTGATGAATGCGCCAGCCCATCTGCGCCGATAGTGCAAGGATGGATCTAATGGAAGAGTACCTTGCAACAGGTGCAAAAGCATCATCATAATCGATCCTCTCGATCTTTGAGAATCCATGGGCCACAAATATGGCCTTGTATTTCTCCACAATCCCATCAGCAACTTGTTTTACCTTGTAGATCCATCTATATCCAACCACTAATTTGTCGACCGGTCTTGGGACAATCTCCCATGCATTTTTCTTGACAAGGAGTCATACTCCTCCACCATTGCATCAACCCAAGTTGGTTGCTGCACTTCCTCCTGAAAACAAGATGGTTCAGTCATAATACATTTTCTCATAAGAGCCATGTATCCAGTAAACCTGTATGGAGACTATCTATGTCTGTGATGTGAAGTAGGGACTCCTACATTCTCTGCAACATCAAGTCTCAATCTATCATCTTTTGTGGTGCGCCTTATGCCATTTCTAATGGATGTCTCTACATGAGTGTTTTCTTCCACTCCATGATCCTCCTCATGTGGTTGCTCCACATCTTGAGGCTCATCCTTGGGAACCAAGAGTTCCTCCTCTACATGCAAGTCTAGCTCCCTCTCAAGGGACAACCGCATGGCTTTATCCTCATAAAATTTTATATCCCATCGCATAACAGTCATTCTGTTGTTTGGAAAATACACCTAATCGTTGTGGGGTGTTTCAGTGTACCCCAAAAAAATCTCGATCTCATTTGTCGGTTCCAGCTTCTTCCTGGCGTCTTTTGTCACATGCACATAAACAGATGAGAAAAAAATATTAAAGTGTGAAACATCAGGCTTCTTACCAGTGAAAGCCTCATATGGTGTACTCATGCCAAGTATCCTATGAGGACAACGGTTCTGCACAAATACCGCAGTTTTGCATGCTTCTGCCCACAGATGCATTGGTAGGCCTTGATCATGCAACATTGCTCTTGCTGCACCCATAATCATTGTTTTCTTTCTTTCAGTGACCCCATTATGTTGTGAGTTATGAGGAGCTATTAATTCTCTTCGAATCCCTTCTTTGCTGCAGAATTTCTTGAATTCGTTAGAGATGTACTCTCCACCATTATCGCTCCTAAGAGCCTTCATTTGCTTTACCTATTATTTCTCCACCAGTGCTTTAAACTCAAGAAACTTTAAGAATGTCTAGTCTTTCTTCTGCATGAAGAAGATCCAACACTTACGAGAAAATTCATCAACAAATATCACATACTACTTATGTTTTTCTATCGAAGCAACAGAGAATAGTCCACACATGTCTGTGTGAACTCTCTCAAGGATTCCTGAAGCTCGGTTCTCCTTCTCATGAAAGGTGGCCTTTACATATTTTCCCATATTATATCCCTTGCACATGTCTAACTGCGCAAGTGTACCCTTGGGAATACCAGTAAAAATATGCTGCATGACTTTCAAGGCTCCATGGTGAAGATGGCCCAATCTCCTGTGCCATAATTCGCCCTCATCCCGGCTCACCACTTTGTCTGCCTTGCCCATCAATGCTTCATAGCCATCTACATCCATCTTATAGATATTCTTAACTCGAATCCCTTTCTTCTTGGCTGGTCCTATCTTTTTGTGTCGCAGGAAATATTTTCCTTCACTAAAAAAAACATCATAGACTCTATCCTCCAACATTACAACTAAGACTAATTTTTCTTCAAACCTGGTACATGCACTACATATTTTAATTGAAAGGGTTTACCTGACTGCTTTTGGAAGTTAATGGTACCAATCCCAATAGCACTTTACCGCCCATCATCACCCATTTCAATATGCATCTGGAGATCCTTCTCCTCCATGCTACTAAAAAGTTCCTTGTCTCCCGTCATGTGAAAGGAAGCACCACTATCCAAATATCACACAGATCCCAATTCACTTGACACCATGCATGTGATCAATGAGAAATAAAGCTTAAATTGCGAGGCCAAAGCCTCACCAACGGCATATCCTCCAGCCTTCTTGTTATTCTTCTTTTGTGGATAGTTAGTAGCATAATTCCCATGCTCGTGACAGTGAAAACACTTCACCCTGGACATGTCCCACTTCTTGCCATCTTTGGAATCAGATTTGGAATGGAATTTCTTCCCCTTCCCCTTCTTTACCTTGGCATCCAAAGCACAATCTTCTTCATCTTCATTCTTAGATGAAGATCCATCTCTGGTGTTTCTTTTGAACTCCTCCTGCACCAAATCCGACCACAGTTGTTCCCAATCTGGAAACTTTTCCCTTCCATTGACAGAGTCTTGATAACTGTGCCAACTCTAGGGAAGTCCTAGGAGAGCCAATCTCACCAAATCATCATCAGTGAAATTTATGCCAACGCTCCCCAGTTCATCCCGACATTGGACAAACTTTGTTAGATATTTTGGCATGCAGTCACCTTTCTCCATCTTGATCTTCCTGAGTTTATCTTTGAGTGCAAATTTCCTATGGTTGTTGCTGCTCTGAAATAGATCCGTCAAAGCCTTCCACATTGCATATGGAGTGGCTTTCGCATGGAGGCTTGAGACAATGTGGTCTCATACTCCCTCTAATAGGATCCTCCTCGCCTTTTCCACTTTCTTTTGCCATGCATCAATATTTGCAGCATCTATCACAATAGGTTTAGGAACATCATTGTCAATGAATTCCTTCAAGCCATTATCTTCGAGTACTGCCTCCATCCTGTCCTTCCAATAAATATAGTTTGAGCTGCCCTCGAGTGCATACTCCAACCTGAATCCATTGAAAACCATTTCAAACTCGAATCAGCTGTAGCACCAAGAAAGTCTTTCTGCAAATTCGAATTCTATCTAGTCACAAACTCAACTCCTCCTTCATAATTGTGATTTCCTGTGCTCTGATACCATGTAAAAAATATGTAACACAGCTCTGATACCATGTATAAATTATACAAAAAGCATGTATATCATGGATTCAATCTGATCTAACAATGTACTCAAGTTAAATATTGAATCGCTTCTACAAATCAATTGTGGAATTAAAAGACACAATAGCCAATCACATGAAGAAAAGAAGAATCAACAAGCCACAACACAGATAATTTCCCAGGGAAAGCTTGTTGCTCAAAAACCCACTATCTTCTATTGTATATTTAACATGGAATCATGAAACAACTACATACAACTCTTCTCACAAGAGCCCTCTTGTACTCAGCTAATTTTCTCACACTGCCTCAGATAAAACTGACCAATACTTAGCCAATTTACTGCCTCCAGACAACCCGCCTTTCTTACGCAATCCCTATTATTTAGGAATTTTGGCCTTCCTTGATTGCGCAAGTATCATGGGCACTCCAATGGGTTTTTGGTTGCATGGGTGCAACCCAATATTCCTACGACTGATAGTCAACTTCCCTTTCACCTATATCTCAACTAGGACTCCACTAGATCTAACATGCATGCAAATAATAATAGTAAATCCTTAGCTACATGTGAGATCATTGTTTGTGAAATAATTAATATTTAATTCACTTGATCTGTCACTAGTGTATCTAACAGTTACAACTAGCACAATTAAGTTTAACTCACTTAACTGAGTTAAATTTTTTACAACCTACAATTAACTAATGCACCACTACACTTCGAACTTTGTTACAACTAGAATTACTCTGCATGCCTCACAAACTACCTCTAACTGGAAATTCATAAGCTAACTGAGTTTATCACACTCAGTTAACTATTACAAGTTATTTTGAGATTAGATTACATTTTATGTCCATCTTAATTAAGGTATAACTAAAATAGACATGCACCAAATTTAGCATTGTGGTCCCACCCTGGTGTAGGTGCTGCTTGGACCTCCTGGTCCCATACTAGGCGTGGGTGCTGAAATTTCTTGTTGAATCTCGATATATATTTCCCACAAAGTGGAGATCTAAATTGGGTTATTATCTAGAGGATGATGTTGCACCATGGGAGCACTTACTTGACAATGATAAAATGGAGAAACTTACCGACAAAGCATGTGAACATGCATTTATTGCTAGGTGGTCTCATGTTAAGAAGAATGATGAGAAGGGCACTACGAATTTTCTTTCATGTGGTAACTTCATATTATAGGTTTATGGATGTACTCAACAAGAGAACATTATTGTTTCTATAAACCCTGGTTGCAAGGATAACTTCAGCAAAGCAAATTTGGCTAAAAAATTGCAACTTTGTACATAGAATATTCAAAGAACACAGATTGAGGGTTAAAATTTTCAATTTTTCATAGATTTGAATATTACTATAAATATGTTTACATTAATTTTTTTATGCCAAAGATATGGATGATGTGGATATTTTGTTGGGTTATCCTTGGATGGACTCAATTGATACAATGAATAAGAATATACAAAAGAAGTTTGAAGATCTTGTAGAAAAATAAATAACATCACATCATATTTCTCTTACTAAGCAAGAAAGACCCAAGGGTGTACATGAAGAAGTATTTGTAAGGAATGAAATTGCAAAACCTAATGACACATCAAATAGAGAGTCCAAGATTTAGTTAGAAAAAAATCCTAGAGAAGAAATCGAAGAAAAAACTTAGGAAGGGCATAAACAAAAGATGAAGCTAAGGAAATAGATGTTGAAGAGTCAAATAAAGAATATTTAATAGCTAGTGTTGCTATATATCGCCACCCACACCTCTTGAAGAAATAAT
The DNA here is from genome assembly GCA_034641835.2 of Pinus albicaulis. Lineage (NCBI taxonomy): Eukaryota > Viridiplantae > Streptophyta > Pinopsida > Pinales > Pinaceae > Pinus > Pinus albicaulis. The sequence continues at coordinate 837,427,187 of CM076582.1, read as the reverse complement.
AATTATCAAATTAAGGGCATGAGTGTCAACAAACTTACCATGGATCAGCATGGAACAAGAAAGGAAAATAGTATGGAGGCACATGGAGCATTAAAGATAAAACATGGAGATATGAGAGCAGTGCAAAAAATACATGTATACCAAGAAAAATCTAGAATCTCGATCGAATAAATGCCATAGTTGGACCCCATGTACACATTTAATTAGAATGGATGGATGATGTTACATGGTACCAATTAACTACATCAATTAATAGGTCACACTAGATGGCTTCTTCCTATGTTTCAAGGTAAAAATATGTCAATGGGGGGTGGAATGTAATGTACCTAGGGGGGATAATATAGGGTACCAAGGGAGGCACCTAAGGGGACAATGAATGTAATGTGGCCATAATAATGGAATAGGCATACCATGTAATCCAAAGAAAATAATATAATAATAAGAGGTATTGGGCATAGACCTATATGAATACTAATGAGAAAGTATATATACACATGAGTATCATTGTATTAGATGTGTGTTGGATTGTATTGTCTTATATTAATCATGCTTGTGTAGTGATTCCCTATATATAAGGAGTATTTGTTGTTGTTAACCCTACCTTAGGGGTTCTTCTTCCCATAAAATTGATGTTGTTCATGGTGAATGTTTGTATATATTTGGTATTTAGGGTTTCTTTTTGGAAGTTTTATGTTAAATTCTCTTATATATTTGAATTTTATCACAACCTCAAATCTAAAACACATCCACTTTTTTCCAACCCCCCTCGCTACCATTATGATTAGACAAAGACTTGGTTATCTATTCCCTGTCATGAAACTTTAGTTCTACTTCATTGCTATCACTTAAAAATTACTCACATAGTTATATAACTGGTCACCGAAGAAGTCAGTGGTACCACATATTAAATTTTTGTTACATGGCCATCTGCCACTACCTTTGACCAAACACCCAAAACTATGTAAAAGGGAATTTTTTGCATTTGCATAATTTAACATTTTTGGTTTTGCTCTATTTGCATGGTTTTTCCTTCGATGGTGACACAAATCCTCTAATAGTGAAATCTCACATGAGTCCAACAAAATAAATGGAGGAATCTTATCAAATGTACACTCGCAATGATGAATCAAATTACATTTGAGCTACATTTCTAGTAATTGTGTATTTTTAGTTAGTGCCAAGTTTCTTCACACATGGAACCAAAATTCAAACTTGGTTCATTCATTTTGTGAACCAATTCTTATTGATCTTGAAGACATTTTGTAAGAAGAGGCCATGAGAGAACATTTGAACAAGAAAATACCAGGTAAATTTATGTTCCTTGAAACTCCACGAGCCTTGAGTAATCACTTAGAGAATCTATAACCACCAGCTTGCACTCAATCTATTCCCAAGAAGAGCTCAATCACACTTCTTTGCTATATAAATAGAGATGAGCTTCCAATGAACATAAAAAACTCTCCCGAGGAGGAAGGATGATTCCACCTACACTCAACCATTCTCTATGGAGATACATCAATTTTTTCCATTAGTAATACATATCATTGCTTTAATTCTTGTTGTGTAGTGTTATTTTCATAGTTTCCATTCTTTTATTTTCTTTTTGTTTTACATGTGTTTCAATGACATCTTTGTTATTGGACTAACACTAATAATTTCTATATTGTTAGTGTTGTAGCTTTACACTATAGCAATGGCGCTTTTGTTCACTAAGGTGACAAAAAAAACCAAGCACTCATGAAACATATCTCGAGCATTACCAAACCCCAAGATCTCACCCTCTCTCAATGGCACCGAAGACTTTGCCTCCTAAACCACTTCCTTCTTCCACATATTCGATGACCAAAGTATCAATAAAGAAAAACTAGCAAAAGAGGGGATGATAGAATACATACTCATTGTTACTAAAATACCATAAAGGTGTTCTTAATCCACTTTAAGATCCCCACCCTTGATCCTCTAGGCCCATCTCAATCAAAAACTCTCCACTCAATTGGGGGCCAACTCACTTGTTATTGACCCTCAATTAGACTTTTATTGTTGTATTGAGGATTTGACATGCTTCAATTGATAGACCGGTCCATTAAAAAATATTTGAGCCCTTGAAAAAAAATCCTCCATGCCACCCATGATGTTGTAATATGACATCTTGTTAAGTGCTTCCAAACCATATATCTTTTTATCTTATTGCATAACTCTAATTGGCCCAAGCCCAATCATTCCTTAAGTTTTTGTTATGCTACCTTTGCCCAATATTATATGAGGGCTCAATATAATGCATTACCTTTACAAGAGAAACAAGTTTGAACTAGACACTTTACTTTGCTAGAAAATCTAAATGAAGTTTTGTGAGATAAAAAAGTGTGCATGTTTGAAATTTTTAAGTAGTTATGTGGGAAGATGTCTCTTAGGAAACTATGTCCAATAACATATTAAATTAAAAAAGAAACAGACAGATTAAATAAAACAACCATTATTATTGAAAAAACAACAAATTATTTATTAAAAAAATGAGATTAGATAAAATAATATATTAAATAAAATAAAATAATTTTCACTATTAAAATAATAAAAACACTACTAACTAGCATAGTCATATAGATTAAATGGTCGGTAGATGTCGATAAACATCAATCTAGGTTAAACATAAAACCCCTTATTTCATGATAATTTCACATTGTTAAGTTAAAACAAACTAAAAAAAATTAACGAAATTCTAACTTTATTTTAAACTATTACTATTAATAATTACAAAAAGAATTAATATATGAGTTTAAAACATATACATTAAAAAACATGTAATTTTCTTTTTAACTATGGAGATTCATTTCAATTTAACCATGAAGATTCTTAACTTGTAAATAGGCTTTGTTACAATACCATGGATCAATACCACGACTTAGCATTACCACATGCCAAAAAAAAAACATAATTCATTTTTTATACTTTTGAGATAAATCTTATAATTAAAAATATTCTAAAATATTTTGTGAAAGTTAAATCTCTACCATTCAAATTTCAACTAATAATTATCAATAATTAAGCTAGCAATTGCACCAGATGTTGCAAAGGAAATGTCGTAAGGAAGTAGCATAGGAATCAGTATCATAGAAGAAAGAAGATGTGACCAGAGTACTATATAGGGAGATGGGAGAGAGGGGCACCCTAACTATGTAAGTAAATGTCTAAACCAAATGTGGTGTCATCGTCGGAAATGGTGGTTGATTATGCAAGGCATGGATTTATGAGGAGGCATTGGCTTTTTACTGTGACATGCAAAAAATAGGTACCCAACCTAATCATTTCACATTCACCAGTGTTCTCTTCACGTGTTATAATTTGGTAGATCTGGAACTTGGAAAAGGAGTCCACCATGACATAATTGTCAGTGGACTAAAATGCAATGTCATTGTGGGGAGTTCTCTTGTAAATATGTATGTTAAATGTGGTTGCATAGAGAATTCAGAACAAGTGTTTGACAAAATGCCTTAACCAAAAGTAGTATCTTGGGATGTTACGATATCAAGGTATGTAAATGATGGGAACATAGATGAGATCGTGAAAATTTTTCTTCAAATGCCTTAATGGGACCAATACTTGTTGGATATGCACATAAGTGGTATCTTGATAAGGCTATGGACCTATTTCTGTAGATGTTGATGCACATAAAATGTGTAGTATAATGTCTAAACGAGATTTTATCTCTTGGAATTATATTCTTTTAGGATATGTCATTCACGGATTTGGCAAGGAAGCCCTTCAACTATTTGAACAAATGCAACACTCTTGCATATAACTCAAAATTTTCACCTTTGTTGGTGTTCTGTTTGATGCTTAATTTCATCACAGTGAAAATTTGGTGATTACATTCAGGCTTATTAATACTTCTCATGGTTGGTTATTCAAGAACCTTCACATTTATGCTAACTTCCATTCATCTTTTCAAGGATGGACTCTGTGCTTGTGGAGATTATTCATTATTTTATGAAGATAATGATTCAACATCAACTTGTGTGGCAACAATTATATCTATTAGTAGATTTACAGACGTAAGTTAGCCTATTTACGATTGATTGTGTTGTGAAGTGCATTGTTTGAGACTATCTCCCTTTATGTTGTAGTGTTGAAGCTTGAAATTTTATGAATGGTAGGTTTAATAAAGCGAGGTATTCCACCCATGCAATGGCTCAGAGCAATAAATAAAACTAATAGTTCTACAATTATTTTCAGTGGAGCTTCAACCAATATTGCACTCGTCCGCTGACTGGAAATATTGAAGAAAGAAACAGAGGAGAAAAGTTACACACTATTGAATGTTAAATATCCTCAGCAAGGACATGTAATATCAATGATCGTATATTTAGAAAGTTTAAAGAAATTTCTTGGAGTATGGATCTAAGTAACATACATGGGTCTAAGTAACATACTTTTGAACAATTTTTTTTTGTTGTACTCAAACATGAAGTAACCTAAAGGTATACAACATGTCATTTGGATCTTCTTTCCTGTTCATTTTCATGTGCTCTATGTTTTGAGCACTGATACAATATAAATTTTAACTTGTTCATTTATTATCATTTAGTATTAGTTTATTATATTTATTGGTTATTTTCTTTGACTTTGATAAAAGTTTGAATTCTCTAGCTCATTTGTGAATTTATAATATTTTTTTCATGTGTTTCTTTCTATGAAAGCGATGTTTGGTAACAGGTTGTACCATCAATTTGAGATTAAATTGAGCGCAATCAATTTTGGTAAATAAAGTTCCAAGTTAGCACAATGTAGCTTAAGTCAAATTGTTATCCGAAAATAATTTGTGTCACAAAGAACTCCAATTTATAAAATAATACGAGTACTTGAAGATTATATGCAAATCTAGAGTATGCTTCAGAGCAGGGTCCATGTAGCTTGAAATCCATTTCCCTATTTTTACCCTAGCCTATCTTGGTGAATATTGTGAGAGTAGCATGCCTTTAGCAAAAACTATCTTGGTCAATATTGTGAGAGTAACATACCTATAACAAGAACTCCCTACAATAATCATGATTCCCTAATTTTCTAGTAAATTTGCTTGTAGCTTGAGATGCAATTCCATGGTGTTACTCTAGTTTTTCTTTAGATTATTCAAGTTTCCATTGATCACTTCAATACAGATAAGGATTAGTGTTTGTACACTTATTTATTAGTTGGTCCAAAATTTTCTTCTCCCTACGCTTTTCTTTATGGAAATTTAATCTACTTTTAATATACAAACGGAGAATTAGAGTTTCTTATCATAATATCCCACTAGTTTCGTACAATGTGCTCCTTGGATTAATAAGATCTTAATCCTAGAGGATTCCTAGCTGGGAGAATTGCATGAACACGACTACATTGGCATTGGTTAATCATAGCCAAATAGATATATTTAGGACAACTAAGAAAGTATTTTGAGTGGGAAACTTCAAACATAAATAGGGGAAAGGTCTCCATAATAGCTACTTAGAAAGAAACCACTACACACATTTCGCTTGTCCAAGAGTGGCATATGTGAATCTTCATTGATGTTGAGAATGAGATTGTCCACAATTGCATCCAAGGCATTAGAGGAAAGACTCAAACCAATTTTTAGAGCCATGTGTAAATCACTCGCTCCTTTGGCCTTCAAAGGGTTGTCTTCAATATGATTTTTGGCAGTATCTACACAAACTACACCTTCCTCATTATTTTGCAGAGACATGTATACCAGGGTGTTGGAAATCTCATTTTGATGAAGTTTCTTATCCCTTGAATACTTTGTGAAGAAAATTTGAAAATCTTGAGCAACTTTCTGCAATTTTCCAGTCCTGAAAATTAGAATCAGAGCATTCAAAAATCAATGAATATGTCAACCAAAATATAGTTTAGGGATCAAATATATCACTTTAATACCCTTCCAAGGCCATATTACTGATCATGGTATGGTACCCAATCTCAACTGTAAAATGAATGAAATAGTAAAAACCTACTAGTTGAACTTTTTCCATGCTTACAGGCTTACTATTTTGTCAGTCTACTCTTCATTCTTAGCACTTGTGCGGATGCATAACAAATTTCACTCAGATAGGAATCCAAAGATGATAAACAATTTCTCATGGTTCTCAATTAAGAGTGGATATACTCACAAGGAACAGTAATTCAAGAGCCTATAAACATGGCGTTGAAGCATTGTACTCAATAAGCAATTTGTTTCACCTGGGAAACAATCATAGAGAAGGCACCCTGAAAATATTATGAACACTTGATCAATTTCATCAAAATTACAACTAAATAAAAATCACCAAAATTCTAACGCGAGGAAATAAATAATATTGGATAATATTATTAATATGAAACTGATTAACACAAAAGCGGGTAAATGAGGCTATAAAAGCACATCAATATAAATACAAGTAGGATGCCAGAGCAACTCCTATAAATAGGCTACCACACTGAAAATAATAATAATAATAATAAGTATGTGGAAGAAAGAGGCACAAAAATGTGGCATCAAAACAAATGTATTCTAGACACAGAGGAACAAAACTTACCACAACCAATAACAACTGTGAGTTGAAGGGTAGGTGTTGGAGAATATAGGAAGGGGAAAATAAAATGGAATATAGATTGCAAACGAATAATTGAATGGTGGATAAAAATCAAATCCATTAGACATGCGAGCACATATTATTGCATGGAAAAATCCTTTTCATTATTTTGAGTGGGTGGTTAGTCTGATTTTCCTAATTGAGCAGTTAGTCCAAGTAATTTATTCCCAATGATATTTTTAATTGAGCAATTAGTTGGCACCACTAATAACATAAACGCTAAATCATTGTGAGAAAGAATAACCTAAGGCCTTAATAAGGACTAAAACAACGAGATGCCATTAAATTACATTCACAATCCACTTCTGCCTCATTCCTTCTCTTTTATCACCTCTTCCTATGTTGATTATTTTGACTGAAAACCCCTTAGTGGGTATAAAGTGGCAACATAACTCAATTCAGAAAGGGAAATGGTCCTTATGACCAATTTTGAGGAATTTCATGTTAAAATTCCATTATATGGTAAGCATACATACAAACTAGACCCTACACCCTGGAAATTCCATGAAATCTCAAAACTATTGTTTGTATGCTAGATCAATGAACATGTAGCTAATTGAATATATGAATCGAAAATTAGAACTATAAAACAATCAAAGCTCCATATATTACCTAGAAACAAGCTCACATTTTTGTCTCTCTTACTAACACTCTAAGACTTGTGTAGAGAGAAAACAAGGAAGCTTCTAGAAAATATGCTCGAAGAAACAAATGAAACTAATAGTTGTACAATTATTTTCAGTGGAGCTTCAACTAATCTTGCACCCTTCCACTGACCGAAAAGATTGAAGAAAGAAACAAAGGAGAAAAGTTACACACTCTTGAATGTTAAATATCCTCAGCAAGGACATGTAATATCAATGATCGTGTGTTTAGAAAGATTAAAGCAGTTACTTGAAAGATGGGTATAAGTAACATACTTTTGCAAAAATATTTTATGTTGTACTCAAACATGAAGTAACCTAAAGGTATACAACATGTAATTTGAGTCATCTTTCCTATTCAATTTTATGTTCTCTATGTTTTGAGAACTAATACAATATAAATTATAACTTGTTCATTTGTTATCAGTCACTGTTAGTTTATGATATTTGTTGGTTATTTTCTTTGACTTTGGTAATAGTTTGAATTGTCTAACTCATTAATGAATTTAGAATCATTTTTTTCAATGTGTTTCTTTCTATGAAAGTGGTGTTTGGTAACAGGTTGTACCATCAATTTGAGATTATATTGAGCGCAATCAAGTGCAATGAATTTTGGTAAACCAAGTTCCAAGTTAGCACAGTGTAGCTTAAGTCAAATTGTTATCTGAAAATCATTTAGGTGGAATTCATTCAAGTTAGAGAGATATTTGTTTAGCTTAGGGATTAGATAAGTTGTATCACAATGGACTCCAATTTATAAAATATTATGAGTGTTTGAAAAGTATATGCAAATCTCTCGATAAACATAAGTAGATGATGTCTCCTGTATTACTCATCAATGATACAAGCCAAATGAATGTGAGTGCCAACCAAATCGTAAATTGAAAGGATAACAACATTACCATTTCTAATTCATAATCTCCCTGAGATCCGCAGGAGAAATTCTCTTATAAACCTTTCCCCATGGGATGCGCTAATTAGTACAGTAAAAAAAGGGCAATCAAAGAATGTGAGGTGTTGTTCTTCATGTGGATGGAGGGAAAAAAAATGAGTTCATTATCTCATGATTGGGGTGAGGGTGATCCGTGGATATATCTTATTCGCCTCCCTCCGATCCAAGATGGAATTATTTGGGATGTTGCAGCGGAGACCTTGAAACTCGTATATTACTAGATTTTGAGATGCCTTTTATCGACCTCTACTTGGATAAGTGTTGGAAAGTGTAACTAGGTTCGGTCTTCATAATGACTTGTAATTATGAATTTATGTAATGAAGAAGACAAAGATAATAAAATGTATTTTGTAATACTTGCCTCGCAGGTTTCATTAGCAAGGAATTTTTATTATAGGTCAAATACTTCTCCTTGATGTCTTTAGGAATTTGTCTTGTCATAAATATAATTAGAGTCATGTATATGAAGTCATGTTACAATCATGTAAAGGAAAAATTATTGATGTAATTGTATGCTCCAAGACCTTGTCACGATCTCCTTGAAGTTGGGCTCAAAGCAAAAGAATGAGAAAAACTCAAGTCAGCTCAAAGTAAATACACAAATATTCAATAGGTCATGTCAGCTCATTCTCAGTGGAAACAACTATATAAAGGAACCCCAGTCACCACAGAAAGATATATTTTCAGAATTGTTGTCTGAGTTTTTTGGTGGGTTGCCTCTGATATTTTCAGATGGGTTAGACAAACATACAGTTTGGACATCTCTGTTTTGAATGGATCACTACAGGCATAATGGTTCAAATCTCTCTAAGATTTCAAATAAGAAGAACATAAAGCATAGTTCGGATTTGGGGTATTTCGGATGGCATCTACAGTAGGGAAGATAATCTAGTATAACGAAGAAAGGAAGATGTCCAATGAAGGAAGAAAGGCCCTTCCTTGAGACCATACATCTTGGTTGAGGTCTGCAACAAATATCTAAACAACAGTACGTAAGGAGATGCTACACAGTAAAGGATAGAGATATAAGTCTGTTTTTTTTTATAAGTATTCTAATTTCTATTATAGTGTACAAAAATTACAATCAAACTTCATGGAAGGGGTTGTTGGATTAGCCAACCCCTGTTGGATGAAGACAATACAAACAGTCAAAAATGGGTTTCCCTTCATGGGGAAACCAACCCTTAATGAGTTCAAAGATTCAAAAAATAGGTTTCCCTTCCAGGGGAAACCAGCCATAAGCAAAAGCATAAGTGACAAATTATGCAGACAAAGATAAAAATAAACATAAAAACTATGAAGGAGCATATGTAAACTAAAGAGGAGGAGCTCCAAGGAGTTGCATCTACCAGTTTTGGACGTCATGGTTCTCCTGATGAGGATTCTCCTCAATTATTAAGTATCCATAGTCGGACATGTTCTCATTGTCCTTCTTTGAGAGTTGGGGGGCCCTCTCCAGATTAAAGTGGAGACCATATCGATTTTCTTTGCTGAAACTAAGCGAGCCGCATGATCCTCTTCTACATTTTTTTGTTGTGAATCCTCTGTTGGGTTGCTCCCACCATTGTCCGAGTCTACTTCCAATTGCTTGACTGGGAAGCCGATGGATCTCTGAGGCAGAGGGGAGGAGGAACGCGATAGAGTGGATTTGAAGAGGCGTTTAATGTTGTTGGAGCCAGATAGGTGGAGATGCTCCTCCGGGAAGTGAATCGAGAACTGGGTAGAGAGAAAATCTGGGTCGAGAACCTCAAGTTCTTCCATGGAAACAAATATTGACAGGGAGCTCGCATGCATTGCAGGAATTGGAGGGTGGGAGGGAGAGCCTCTGCCGTGTCCTCAACGACACCGCATCCGGTGCCTTTTGGGCATTGTCTCCGCAGGATGGGGGGTCTGTTGGCCTGGAGCAGAAGGCTCAGAGTGAGACAGAGGAGGAGCAAAGCAGCGGACGAAGTTGTGACAGAGGAAGGTGGTAAAGAATGAGAAACGAATGCGCAGATGAGAATTAATACAAGAGCCATGAGCCACAAATGTCCAAGAGGCAAGTTGTAGGAGCATAGGTTGAGGAGGAGGTGAAAATCCTCAAGTGTTAACGTCCTCTATGCATTTACAACCTTCATGCAGGAGGCAAGTGCGTCCATATGGAGAGGTCAAGTGCCCCCGCGATGTGAGGCCAGGTGGTAGCCTGAATCGTCCTTTTTAATCACCCACATCCGGGGAGATATGTAAAGTTGTTATAGTATTATATAATAAAGAGATTGTGATCAATTCATAGAAGAGGCAGTGCTAGTATCTGAATTGATTTCATGTGCTTTGACATATATACACACTTTGAAGAAGGATTATTGCAGCAAAGATATATTTGTCTTGAGATCAAGGGTGCAGCAAAAATACCGAATAAAAATGTCTAGGTGAATGGGACTAGATCAAGGAAGAAATAATAGAAGGCTAGGGACTGAGTTTCCACGGGGCTAGTGCAAAGCAGTGCTGAAAAGGAAGGTCTTCATAAGGAGCCGAGAATAACAATGACAAGGGTCTTGGAGGCATATTGGTGTCAAGGGTCTGTGTCATGGTCTTGGTACTCATCAACCGAAGATATATAAGAATAATTACTTTCGGGTTTTCCTCTCCAAGAGGGAAGGGTTTTGGCCCTAGCTTGAAAGCCTAAAATTTTGTGTCTCTTGTGTATTTGATAATTGACTTGATGAAGAACATAATAATGTAACTAAAGTGAAAGAAGCATAACGAAATCACAAGTAATTATCATGAATGAGAAATTGAATTAAACACCCTAATTTCTCAACATGGAATCAGAGCTAAGGTGTCATTCAAGGAAGGGCATAGAGGAACTCAAGAATCAAGTTTCATGAAAGGCATCAAAGAAAAGTGAAGGATTAAAGAATCAATCTCTAGATCAAAAGAGGAGGTCTACCACACAAAAAAAATTGGATCCTATAAAAGGACCACAAAGGTCCTCATCTACAAATCAAGGTAGCTCAAAATAATTTAAAATTGAAAATTACATTGGAAAAGGTTGTGATGAATTCGGACTCCTAGTCACACAACAGTTCAGATCTATGTGTTGATGGACAATATCAGAATATAAAGTAAGGATTTGTTTAGAAGAAATTTCAATTCTCCATATTGAAAGAAATCTTGATTATTACAGTGATGTATTACAATAGTTTGGTGTTAATACAATATTATAGTACCATCTCAAGTGTATCATCAATTCATTGCCATCTCAAGGTATTTCCATAAAAAACTTCAAGGCAAGTTACCTATCATTACAATCACCCTATCTATATCCTTAATCAGCCAAGGAATCAACAAAACACCCTCATCAATCACCATAAAAAAGGAAGCTAGTTCTAAAGACAATGTCACCATAATTGAAGAAATATCCTTTGTTGAAGAAGGGTTTCTCATTTGAAAAAAAGGAAAATCAACACATATTCTTCAACCTCCATCAAAGTGACAAAGGTGAAGTTTTTATCTTCACATATCAAGTAAGTATCTATTATTCTATAATCAAAATTGGTAAAATGACTTCGTGTTTGTAAGGAGATCTGAAAGTTGGTTAGGTCATTGAATATAGTCCTCGAAAGAGAATTCATTGATATATATGGAAAAGTCATTGAAGGTTAAGTATTGTTTGAATACATGGAAAGGGATCATTGCAATCAAAGGATTCTTATGAAATCAGTCAAATATCCTCTCATCTTTATGTAGCAGGATTGGAGATATTGAAGAGATATGTGATAAAATATTCTTTGAAGATGTAGTAAAGAAGTTCATACCACTTAGACATCACCTACATAAAACTGAAGGGATATATTCATAGAATCTCATTGACGAGATCTAAAAGAAATAATAATCATTGTTCTGATGAGCAAGGTAACAAATGACCATGAGACTAGAAAGTTACATTATCTAACAACTTGTGGCTTCTATGCTAAATAGAATAAGACAAGTTGAGGATAAGGATGTTGAAAATTAGAGGACTCGGGCATTACAGGAAGAAATATCATATTGTTGGAAACACTAAGAGGGGGGGGGTGAATCAATATTCCTTTCAATTAGTATTATTATTAATATTTTAGAGAATTAGTTAATATTCAATTATTATTAGTGTTTGTACAATGATAGTAGTAAACAAAAGGAACACAAATGCACATATTTTTTAAGGTGGAAACCCTCTCCGGGACAAAAACCACCTGAATGCTTTTCTAATAATTCTTTAATATTCAACTCAAATTGAAAATAAAGCTCCAACTTCCTAGAATATAGAAAATCATTTTCTCTAGATCCCATTGGATGGACGCTCCAACGCCCGAGATTCTTCAGTAGTCAACTGAACGGATGCCCCAACACCCAATGAGCTACAACTCACCCTAGCACCACCCTACCACCCTGAAGTTTTCACAGGATTGAACTTGTTGGTGACTTCATGCACCAGCCTAGCACCACCCTACTACCCTATAGAATAATAAAAGAAGAATGGATTCCCGTACCAGGGAAAATGGTCCACTTTACAATGATATAGAATGATGTAGAAGAAGAGACACACTAGACCATAACCCCAACTATGACACAAATACCTAATAATGAACCTAGACCTCCCGAAACTGCCTCTTATGTTTTTGGCAGATAGACACTTGTACAAATTTTACAATGATGCTTTTACAATGACTCAGTACAATGATACCTTTACAATGACTGTATGCAGTGTTTCCCACATGAAGACTTCATGTGGTGAACTTCTTGTTGTTGTTATTCACCTTGATTGATTCTCTTGTCATGCTACCCTTTCTCACTCTTCAAAACATTAGATCATGCATTGATTCTTATCTTGATGAATATATAATACCTGCAAAAATTCTTCAAGGAAATACCCATGACATGATAATAGCAAAACTTACCTCGTCCAGCAAAGCATATGTCAATGCTAAAAAAATAAAAAAAAATAAAAAAAAATAAAAAAACAAATTAGAATATAAAGAACCTAATGAAATTAAGAGAAGAACATGCATATACAGAATATAATTACTTGTAGCTTACCTCTACTGCACCTTGCTTTGCTATGCTGCCCTAGAAAGTCTGGTCCTTTACAGCCCTTGACAACACATGATCTAGCTTTTTCTTGCTTTCTAGGAGCTCGATATTGAATATAGTGTATCTCTATTATTTCAAATCCCAAATATGTAATTTTCGGTCCTGTAGTAGTCCTCTGAGTATTATTTCCAATGCCATAGGTCTGATGCAATTTATATTCTTCAAGGCAAAGTTATGCCCAATCTCTCACAATGACCTAATTATGGACTAGTTCAGTAGAGAGAACTTGTATGAAGTGCCACGTGTCATTTTTTTTTTATTCGGATCTGAAATTGATATACAGAAAACTATAGTCCGTGCACTATTCACAACTTTTTACATAATTCCAATCTGATACTCAAAGAGAGAGTTATGATGATTTTCCCAAGGTCACCTCTTTGAGATGAAGTTCAGGAGCCTGCAAAAACCCTAACTTCCACAGATCATATCTCCGAAAATATTGCGCACCATGATCTAAATGTTTTTGAGGAGCTTCCTCAAGATTTCGGCTTTTCCTCGTAAAAATTTCAGCTTCTGAACCTTCGTATAAAAATAGTTATAGCGAAAATTCCACGATGATCTATTTCAAGTAGAGAAATCCCTACATGAGGAGGACTTGAGGATCACAATTTATATAAATGCTTAGGTTGAGAGGGAATTAAACAAGTGAATGTGGGAGGGATTTTAGGAGCTTACAAATTATTAATTATTGACTGTTCAATGACCACAACCAATTATTATTGACATGCCACAACCCCATGGGGTTTTAGCCCACTAAATGGGGTTACTAACTTCAAACATGAATATCTCTCAAACCGTGAAGAATTATGTGGTGTGCCATATATCAATGGAAACATATCGACAAGTAGAAACCATAAAAAATATCCTTGACTCGGAATATATTAATTTGGTAGGTAAAAATTCTCATGCAAGATTGGGTAGCCCCTGGTGCTGCTTGGGTTGACATCAATGACAACCATTGATCAACAATCTCCCCCCTGCAATCATGACACCTCTTTCTGCTACATTATCTCCCACTTTGACATCAATGGCAAAGGGTAACTCCCCTTGACACACAACCATCTTGCGGACCTATACACACTTCCACTCCCCCTTTATATTCTAAATAAGGAAAATATAATGAGAACTTGGGAGAATCCCAAGCTTCTGGCAAAGATATTCAAATGCTTCATGAGGTAAAGGTTTAGTGAAGATATCAGTGATTTGTTCTTTTTCACCAACATATTCAAGTTTGATATTCATTTCACTAACTTGTTCTCTAACAAAATGATATTTGATCGAAATGTGTTTTTTTTTTTTTTAATGCATGACAGGATTCTTGGAGATGTTGATGGCATTGGTGTTATCATAGAAGATGGGAATAGGCTCACTAAATTGTACTTGAAGATCTTGCAAATTTTGCTTCATCCAAAGGACTTGAGTACAACAAGTTGTCGCTGCAATGTATTTTTCTTCCGCTATAGATAACAAGATTGAGGTTTGCTTTTTGCTCAACCATGATACAAGACAACAACCTAGATAGAATGCTGCTCCACTAGTACTCTTATGATCATCAACGCTTCCTACCCAATCTGCATCCGTAAAGGCTTGAATAATGATATTGTTACCCTTGGGATACCACAAGCCATATTCTGTTGTTCCTTTTAGATATCGAAGAATTCTTTTGATGGCAATAATATGTGATTCTTTTGGTGTTGCTTGGAATCTTGCTACTTTTCCAACTGATTGCATAACATTTGGCCGGGAGGTTGTTACGTATAGAAGACTACCAATCATAGATCTGTAAAACCTCTAATCCACATCCTTAGATGAGTCATCTATGCTCAATTTGCAACCTGTTACCATCAGAGTAAGGACGGGTTTGCAATCTTCCATTTTGAATTTCTTGAGCATTTCCTTGATGTACTTGGCTTGAAATATAAATATTCCTTTCTCTTGCTAAGACATTTGAAGCCCTAAGAAGTATGTCAAATCACCAAGTAAAGACATCTTGAACTCACTTTTCATCTTTGTAGCAAAGTTCTTACTTAGTCGTTCATCATTGCTACCAAATATTATATCATCCACATATACCTCAATGATTGTTAAATTATATTTATCTATTTGTACAAAAATATTGTTATCAGCAGTACCTTTCTTGAACCCTTGTTGATGTAGATATCCATCAAGACGAGCACACCATGCTCTGGGATCCTGCTTGAGACCATATAGAGCCCTATTTAACCTGCAAACATAGTCTTCTTTTTCTAATAGTAGAAAACCTTCAGGTTGTTCGATGTAAACTTATTCTTCTAATTCGCCATTATGAAATGCTGACTTAACATCCATTTGGTAGAATTTGATTTTTCTTGAACATGCATAGGTGATAAACATTCAGATGGATTCCATTCTAGCAACTGGTGCAAATATTTCATCGAAATCAATTCCTTCCACTTGTGTATAGCCTTTGCAAACCAATCTTGCTTTGTTTCTGGTAACTTGTCCATCTTCATTCAATTTGTTCCTGAACACCCATTTAGTCCCAATGACAATTTTATCTTTTGGTCATGGAACTAATTCCCAGATGTTATTATTCTTGATTTGATCCAATTCTTCATTCATAGCTGCTACCCAATTTTCATTCTGGTTGGCTTCCTCAAAACTACTAGGCTCAAAGTTTGCTAGAAAAGCAATGTGAGCTTGTTGTGATGAACGAAGCTGTCGACCTTCATTTATGTCACCAATGATTTGATTTGATGGATGGTTCTTTTGAATCCATTATTTTGTTCTCTTGGGAGGAGCTTCTTGTTGTTGTTCCGGTATATCTTGACGATCATTATTTACTTCTTACTGGTTGATAGTTGCTTCTTGTTCTAAAATTTTCTCTGTGTCTTTTTCAGCCTCTGTCTCAAGTTTCAAAGATTCTAGATCCTCATCATTATTCGTTAGAACACCATCTTCGTCAAATGTAACATTTATGCTCTCCACTAAATGTTTTCGTCTTACATTATAACATTTATAGGCCTTTCTTTTGCGGTAGTAACCAACAAAGATACCTTCGTCAAAATGTGATTCAAACTTACCCAACTTTTGATCTTCTCTTTTGACATAACATTTGCTTCTGAAGATTCTGAAATATTTTACATTAGATGGTTTTCCTTTCCATAATTCATATGGGGTCTTGTTGCAATTATTTCTGAGAAGACTTCGGTTGATAATGAAGACTGTCGTATCAATTGTTTGAACCCAAAAATTTTCATCCAATTTTGAGTCCTTCAACATTGTTCTACCCATTTCCTGTACAATTCTATTCTTTCTTTCAGCAACTCTATTTTGCTGAGGTATTCGTGCTATTGAAAATTGTCCTTTTATTCCATTTTCGTCACAATATCGTTGAAATAATTTGGAAGTAAATTCTCCGGCATTATCTGATCTTAGACACTTTATTTTCAAATTAGTTTCATTTTCAACCAACTCCTTGTAGATATTAAAGCACTCAAATGCTTCAGATTTTTTCTTTAGGAAACTGATGGCTGTCAACATGGTATAGTCATCTATTATTAACATTAAATATAATTCTCCATCTAAGCCTTTTGTTCTCACAGGACCACAGAGATCAGTATGTATCAATTCCAATGGATGTGATGTAAAGTGTCCTTTTGTTTTAAATTCGAGTTTTCTCTGCTTGCCGTGCTGATAGGCCTCACATAGTGTGTTGGAAGGTTTTGAGATTTTCGGCATTTCTCATATTGATTCCTTTTTGCTTATCCAGACAATATTTTCAAATTTTACGTGACCCATTCGTTTGTGCCATAACTAGCTTTCATCTTCTTTAGTTAGTAGACATGCTTTAGTTTCTTCATCCATAACATATATGTCGTTTGGAGCTCGACTTGTTGTAGCCACAATTTTACCATACCTGCCTTTCCTGATTTCACATTTTGTGGAGTTGAATAGCATTATGTGTCCTTGATCACACATTTTTCCAACAATGAGCAGATTGTGATTCATGTTTTCAACCAATAGAACATTCTTGGCTAGAACATCTTTGCTTCTGTAATATCCCAAAATTGGGAGAGCAGCAATACAAGACATAAAACTGGAAATATGCAAAAATATCAATAGATAAAACAAGCCTCCCATGAGAGCATACACCTATATCTGAAATGTTGTAATACATGAAATACAGGAATGCAGAAAACTGTGATGTCTATGAGAGAATAGTAGTTGAAAGAGAGAAAAATATATTGTTGCTGATATAATTCTCCAAAAATACTAATACTAGAGATCCATGCTCCAAAACAGATTTCGGGGACAACCCAGAAAAGGTTTCCGGAAATACACACTATACAAAAATAGCAGATTTGGCCCTATGGATGAATAATATCTACAACGGAATCACTGATAGGAGGTTTATTATCTTAAATATGCAATGGTTGATCCTCCTCCAATATATCTCCTAACTGAAGGGTTGATCCCCTCAAAGGAAACATAACTCCTCCAACTAGGACAATAAACCCATTGCTGCAGCTGCTCTCTAAAATGACATAGTCCTTGAGGGAAACTACGTTGTAAATGATGATATCTACTCGTCCTGGTGCCAAATATGAAATGAGGCCCTGAGAATTTCCTCACAAGCTTCCGGATGAAAGGATGATCTCTCCAATTGAAAACTAGCTCATAAATTGGAGATCTCTCTCCTCCACTGCTACACCCCTGCAACACAACACAGATCTGGAATAGACTGCACTGTATATGAGACTGAAGCTTGGCCAAATTCTAGATAGTGGTAATGTAGCTCAAGATAACCTCTCCTGAGTAGGCACTCTAAGTTCCCCAAGGATGAGAGTGGTATTTCCGCTCAGAAACACCCTTGTGCTAAACAGCACTGCAGACCCTACTAAACAACAAAAGCATGCACAAAAATGTCACATGACAAATCCAGATCTAAAAATATCAAAAACAATAATACAATTCCATGTCTTCTAATGCTTCCATCCTCTTCCTTTTATGCTTGGGGACCTTCCTCACCCTGGGTCCCACTCATTAAAGGAGCTACTCTCATGCATACACTCCTCCTAAATGACTGCATTTTCCTCCATTAATCCTCCATGATCTCCATAACAACGTTGTTGATCTGGTCAACATTGACCTAGTCCACATGCTCTAGCCACTGTTCACACCTTAGGGTGCTTTATTAAGCTAAAATGATGATCCACTTTCACATGAGAAGTGGTTTTATTCTTTATAAAGAGATTTATGGGTCTCCCTACCCACTTATTCACCTATCTAAGTGACATGACAAAAATTTAATATTCCAATTAGTTGCAAGCTAATTTAGGAATATTACAGTCCTCCCCTCCAAAATGTTGCTTTTCCTCAAGCAACTGCAAGGATACTGCAAAACCTCTAATGGATATGTCTCCTCCCAAGTATACAAATTAGCCTTTGGTAGATAAACCAAATAGCTCTCATCATGAAGAAGTGGGAGATATATGGAAAAGTTATATGTTGTCCATTGGCCTCCTCAAGGCATGAGAGATGGTAAATGTTGGGTGCCTCAATCCCAATGAGAAACTCCAATCTCCATGTTATCATCCAAACAAAGTGAGCCATCCTTGGTAGCTCATAGAAACAATCACCAATCCTATGATTCTGCAATGTATAGGGGCTGCATGGATAGAAATGAGAGATCAAGTTGTTCAAATCACACTGTCTATCTCTTCATTTATGATAAATATGGAGCTGTTGATCTTGGGCTTCAATAATATAGTCCTCAGGAAGCCAAAAGGTACTTGGAATCTCATGATCCCACTCCTTGGTTCTAGGAACCTCTCTTGCCCAATCCATCCCACATATAATGAATAGAATGTCATCACTATAAGGGCTCCAAAATAAAAATGGACTATGTGTCATATAACATGCTGGATGGTGACAATAGTCCCTCTAGTGAGACCATTGTTGTTCTGCTTCTTTCTGTCTCAAGACATGATGTGATAAGTGGCCATCTAACCACCTATTTGCTTCCATAATCTTCTCAAAAGCTTTAAAATAGCAAAGGACATTTGGTTTTGGCTGAATGTTACTCAAGCAAAACAATTCTTGTCCAATGTCCTCTAGAAAGTGGCCATTCCCCTTACTGAATGTAGTCCCATAAGGACCATGAAACCCAAAGAGAGACTTGCTCTCTTGTAGAGAAATGTGGTACAAACGTATGGCAAAGGAATGATCATACATGGTTAGTTGATCAATAAGCATCAAGACACAATCCTTACCATATATTATAGGCAAGTTAGTGAAGAGGTCCATAGACGAGCCTTCCCATCTCTCCATCAAAAGGGAAAGTGATTGTAACAACCTTGCAAGGTGGTTTCTTTCCTCCTCATACATCAAACAAGATACATATCTCTTGATATGTTGGTGCACATCTTCTTTGAGATCCTCCCAATAGAATCCCTCCAGGATGGTATGATAAGACTCAATGAAGTCTACAGGTCCTGAAAAGAGTGCCTCATATGCTACATGTAGAATCTCCTCCTTGAGTTTGGAGTCTCTAGTCAAGTAGATCTTATCATGAAAATAAATGACTCCATCAACCACTCTATATCTCCCATCTATCACTTTCCCATCAAGAACCTTGCATGTGAATAGGTTCTTGGAATATTCCACCAATAGTTGGGACTCCCAATATGGATCTATGCTTCCCAACAACGATAGCACTGTTAAATTCTAAAATGAAGCACCTGTCACATCATAGCTCTCCTCTTTGACATGCTTAATGCCAAAGCCACATGTTGGAGTATTGTTACCCCACTTTTTTTGCCTCCCTTGCAGTTGATCTTGCCCAAGACAAGATTAAAGTACATGGAGGTCAACCTCCTCTTGAAAGGTGTTGCCCATCCAAAACTTCCATACTTTGGCCAATGCATACAAGAATTTCAATAACCTCTTGTCATATTCAGAAATATTCCTCATGTATGGAAGTATCATTTCCAGCTCCAAGGTTATGCAGTAGCCCTTTGACACCATGCTCATGTCATCACATATTCCTGAATCACCATCTTTTAGCACAAATAGCTGAGTGGGAGATGGAAATGTCCATATCAGAAAATTTTTCATCCCTCCTTTGAACCCATCAAAGGTTCTCTGCGTTGTGCTAGCTCCTCCCAAGGCTCCTTCCTTAGCCAAGTCTATCAATGATGCACCATGTTGAGAGAACTCTTTGATCATCTTCCAAACAGGGGGTCTCCCTGGTGGAATGCCTCCATGTAATGAGACATCAAGGCCTAGAGTAGGTTGTATATGTGAGTGGATTGATTTGTCCCTGCCCTCACTATGAAAATCATCCTCCTGCTTCAGTGCATAAACCTCTTGAAATGTATAGGGATGTATGCTCCCCATAACCTGATGCTGACCATCCTTCTCATCTTCTTTCTTCATCTGCAAGAGCTCACAATCTAAGGTGTTCTCCTCCAATGTAATCAGCCCATGCACACCCAATGTTTTGTTAGTTTCAAGAGTCTTAATCACAAGGAAGTGATCTATCATAGTGTATGTCCCCAAAACTATGGTCAATGTTGGAATACACTCCCTCCAGTGTTTTGTCTCATTGCCTATTAACATAGACACATGTTGCTCCTGATCTTCATATATGAGATCCTTTGGAACTTCTTGCAAAGATACAAGAGCTCCTCTAGTTGAAGCAATTGCTTCATATCTATCTCCAAATAGTTGTGGATCTCCTCCTACTATTACAGCATTGGAGGCTCTTTCCAACTCTTTCTCTTCCTTCTCCTCATCATTGGAGAATACCTCATCATTAAGAGATCCTTTGGCTTGATCTCCTCTAGAAGGAGGAATCATTGTGTCTTCTTCTTGAGAAGAAAGTTCTTGCTGAAGTGGGGCTTTTTCCCTTGGAAAAGCATGCTGCAGACCTTTAACCCCCTCAAAAATGTTCTGAAATGGAGTTGGCTTCATGGATCCTTCCAACTCATGCAAAGGTTCTAATTTCTTGGGTTTGGCTAACTCACCCAAAGAAGTTTCAGAATGTCTTTGATCAAATATTTTCACTGTAGAAATTTTAATACAAATTATGTATTTCCTGGGTTCTCCTAATCTAAAAATTATATGCCACTGTTAAATACATAATCGCTTCTTTTGCGGAATTTAAAACACGATCACCAATTTCAATATCAAGAAGAAAGATCAATCACACATAACACAGATGTTTTTACTGGGAAAGCATAAAGCTAAAAACCCCAATATCATATATTATGTATATATCATGGATCATGAAACAATCTCATAAAAAAATCTAATCCAAGAGCTCTCAGTACAATATACAATCGTCTCACACTGTCATACAAAAATTGGCAAATTCATGTGCCAATTTACTGACTCCAGATAGCCTGCCTCCACAGTGCAATCCCAACTGATAGAAATCCTTGAATGAATGGAAAACCTGCTTGCCTTGACTGCGCAATCCTCATGGGCACATCCAATGTTTGTTTGGTTGCATGAGTGCACCCACTAATGTTGCAACTGATAGTCAAACTGTCCCTTTCACCTACATCTCAACTGGATCTCCACTGGATCTGACATGCGTGTAGTTAACAGTAGTAAATCTTCAGTTGCATGTGAGACCACTGATTGTGAATTAATTAATAATTAATTCACTGGTCTTTCACTAGTGTATCTTCAGTTACAACTAACACAACTGAGTTTAACTCACTTAACTGAGTTTAACTACTTTACAACTCACATAACTACACATCCAACTCTGTTACAACTTCGAATCACTCAGTTACAACTAAGTCCACTTGCACATCCCACCAACCAACCTTTGAACTCGAATTTCCTATAGCTAACTGATTTTCCACTTCAGTTAACTATTTCCAAGTGCTCATTGAGAATAGATTATTGTTTATTGTCCAACTATTATTAAGGGATAATAATAACCGACATGCATCTATAAATAGACATGCAATATATAAATAGAACTCGCACATACATCTATAAATAAACCATAATCAATAAATAGAATTTGCTCAACAATCTATAAATAGACATTATCTATAAATAGAATTTGCTCATGCATCTATAAATAGACCTCCACGTAAAAATAGCCTGAGGCTCCATCCTAGTGTAGGTGCTTAATTTTCACTAGGATCTTCTTGTTGAATCTCAACACTCCCTCTCAACAAGAAAGGGATTATACTTCACCCCGATCTTGTCTCTATGGTATTCGAATTTTCTCGTGGTGAGCGTCTTTGTTAGAATATTTGCATCTTGATCTTTTGTAGGAATGTACTGAAGCAACATGATCTTCCACTGCACACAATCTCTGATATGATGATACCGGATATCTATATGCTTAGATCTATCATGAAACATGGGATTAATCGAGAGTTTAATGCAACTCTGATTATCACAATGAATCATTGTCAGATCTAAATGAGAACCAAACAAACCAACTAAGATCTTTCTCATCCAGATAGCCTCACATGTAGCTTGACTCGCTTCCATGTATTCTGCTTCCATTGAACTGAGTGCCACGGATCTTTGTTTCCTGTTGTACCTAGAAACAACTGGATCCAATACTACAGATCCCCCCTGATGTGCTCTTTCCGTCTGTTAGGCTGCCCACCCAATATGCATCCGTGAAGCCATGCAACTTCAACTCATCTGTCTGTCTGTACCATAAGCCATACTCAGATATACCCCTCAGGTATCTCAGGACATGCTTGCCCATCTTCCAAAAGAGCTTGGTATGCTTAACCATCACTTGACTCAAATGGTTAACCGCATAGCATATATCCGATATCGTGTTCACTAGATACATTAGCAAACCTACTAACTGTCGCTAGACAGTAGCATCCACTACCTCTCCAGATGTAGCATCGTCTTCCTCCAGTTTCCTGGAAGAGGAGTATCCATGGGTTTGCAGCCCTCCATGTGAAACTTACCCAGTATCTCCCTTGCATACTTGCCTTGAGACACAAAAATTTCACCATCTCGCTGCCATATTTCCAATCCAAGGAAATAATGAAGGAGGCCCATATCCTTCATCTTGAACTCCTTTGCAAGATCCTCCTTGCATTAGTGTATCAGCTGCTCATCACCAGTCAATATTAAATCATCAACATAAATAAAAATGATTAAAATCTTACCCTCCACCACAATTTGGTATAGGTTTGCATCCGCCTCACTTTTGGTGAAGCCCAGTCCAGTGAAATAGTTGTCTATCCCAGTGTACCAAGCACGGGGTGCTTGCTTCAGCACATACAACACTCTTTGGAGTCGACACACATGTGACTCGCTGTTGAAGATTTGAAATCCTTCAGGCTACTCTATGTACACCTCTTCCTCAATGATCCCATTGAGAAACACAGTCTTTTCATCCATCTTATGAATGCACCAACCCATATGCGCTGAGAGAGCAAGGATGGTCCTTATGGAAGAATACCTTGCGACAGGTGAAAAGGCTTCTTCACAATCTATCCCCTCGATCTATGAGAAGCCTTAAACCACAAATCCGGCCTTGTATTTCTCAACACTCCCATCAGCAGCTTGCTTTACCTTGTAGATCCATCTCGAACCTACCACTGATTTATCAACTGACCTTGGAACAATTTCCCAAGCACTGTTTTTTACAATGGAGTCATACTCCTCCACCATTGCATCTACCCATGTGGGCTCCTGCACTGCTTCCTAAAAGGAAGATGGCTCAGTCACAATACATTTTCTCATGAGATCCATGTATCCAGTAAATCAGTCCGGAGATGGTCTTTGTCTGCACTGTGAAGTAGGGACTCCTACATTTTACGCAACATCAAGTCTCAGCCTATCAGCTTCTGTGGTACGCCTTCTACCAGTTCTAATGTTTGGCTCTACATGAGTGGAATCCTCCACTCCATGAACCTCCTCCGTGGCTGATCCGCATCTAGAGACTCATCTTTGGGAACCAACAATTCCTCCTCCGCATGCAAGTCTAGCTCCCTCTCAAGCGACAACTGCATGGCTTTCCCCTCATCTAATTTTATATCCCATCACATAACAATCATCTTACTGTTAGGAAAATACACATGATAATTATGGGGTGTTTCTGTGTATCCCAAAAATATACCAACTTCAGCAGTCGGCTTCAGCTTCTTCCTGGCGTTCTTGGTCACATGCACTTAAACAAATGAGCCAAAAATATTAAAGTGAGAAACATTTGGTTTCTTACCAATGAAATCTTCTTTAGGTGTACTCATGCCAAGTACTCTATGAGGACAATAGTTTTGCACATAAACCACAGTGTTGCATGCTTCCGACCACAACTGCATTAGTAGGCCCTGATCATGCAACATCGCTCGTGCTACACCCACAATCGTTCTGTTCTTCCTCTCCGCGACCCCATTTTGCTGTGGGTTATGAGGCGCCATGAGTTCTCTTCGAATTCCTTCTTTGCTGCAGAAGTATTTGAATTCGTTAGAGATGTATTCTCCACCATTATTTCTCCTCAGAGCCTTCATATGCTTCCTTGAATCTTTCTCCACCAATGCCTTAAACTCACATAACTTTTAGAATGTTTGATCCTTCTTCTGCATGAAGAAGATCGAGCATTTACGAGAAAAATCATCAACAAAAATAACATAATACTTATGTTTTGTGGTTGAAGCAACCGAGAATGGTCCACACACGACTATGTGAACTCTCTCTAGGATCCCCGAAGCACGGTTCTCCTTTTCACGAAAGGTGGACTTTACATACTTCCCCATGGTGCAACCCTTGCACTGATCTAACTGAGAAAGTGCTTCCATTGGAAGTTCAGTAGATATATGTTGCATGACTTTCAAGGCTCCATGATGAAGATGGCCCAATCGCCTGTGCCATAATTCACCCTCGTCCCGGCTCACCACTTTTTATGCCTTGCCCATCATGGCAGCACAACCATCTACCTCCAGCTTGTAAAGATTCTTAACTAGAATCCCTATCCTCTTGGCTTGACCCATTGTTTTATGTCGCAGGAAAGCTTTTCCATCGCTGAAAACAACGTCATAGCCTTTGTCCTCCAACATCGCGACTGAGACCAAGTTTTTCTTTAGACCTGGAACATGCATAACATCTTTCAATTGAAATGTTTTACCTGACTCCCTCTGAAAGGTAATGGTACCAATGCCATTCGCACTGTATCGTCCATCGTCGCCCATCTCTATATGCATTTGGATATCTTTCTCCTCCAATTCTCTGAAAAGCTCCTTATCTCCCATCATGTGGAAGGAAGTGCCACTATCCAAATACCACACCGATCCCAATGCACTTGACACCATGCATGTGATCAAGGAGAATTCAAGTTCAAATTGCGAGGCAAGGGCCTCACCAGCTACAGCTCCAGCAGCGTTCTTGTTCTTCTTCTTTTGCAGACATTTAGTAGCGAGATGCCCATGTTCGTGACAATGAAAACACTTCA
Source organism: Pinus albicaulis (assembly GCA_034641835.2). Classification (NCBI taxonomy): domain Eukaryota; kingdom Viridiplantae; phylum Streptophyta; class Pinopsida; order Pinales; family Pinaceae; genus Pinus; species Pinus albicaulis. The sequence goes on along the minus strand of CM076582.1, from coordinate 837,401,441 downwards.
CCTTAGAAAAATCCAGATTCTTGCCTTTAGACTCAAATTTAGAATGGAATTTCTTCCCCTTCCCCTTCCTTTCCTTGGCAACCAAATCGCAATCCTCTTAATCATCATGCTTTGATGAAGAGCCATCTCTGGTGTTCTGCTTGAACTCCTCTTGTGCTAGATCCAACCACAGTCGTTCCCAATCCGGCAATTTTTCTTGTCCATTGACAGAGTCTTCGTAACTGTGCCAACTCTTAGGAAGTCCCAAGAGATCCAAGCTCACCAAATCATCATCATCAACAATTATTCCCACACTCCCCAGTTCATCCCGACATTGGACAAACTTCGTGAGATACTTTGGAATGTTGTCAACCTTTTCTATCTTGATCTTCCTGAGTTTATCTTTGAGCGCCAATTTCTTATGGTCATTGTTGCTTTGGAAAAGATCCATCAAAGCCTTCCACGTAGCATATGGTGTGGCTTTCCCATGAATGCTTGAGACAATGTGGTCTCGTACACCTTCCAACAGAATCCTCCTCGCCTTTGCCACTTTCTTTTCCCATGCATCAAGTAATGCAGCATCTGTCAAAGTGGGATTAGGAACATCATTGACAATGAATTCCTTCAAGCCATTATCTTCGAGCACCGCCTCCATCCTGTCCTTCCAAGAAATGTAGTTCGAGCTACCCTCGAGTGCATACTCTAGCCACAATCCATTAAAATCCATTTCGATGTTTACTCAACTGTAGCACCAAGAAATTCTTTCTGCAAATTCGAATTATTTCCACCAACAAACTCAGCTCCTGCTTCAAAATTGAAATCTTTTGTGCTCCAATACCATGTAGAAATTTTAATACAAATTATATTACCTTGATTATCGTGATCTAACAATTATATGCCACTGTTAAATACATAATCGCTTCTACAAAATTATTGCAGAATTTAAAACATGATCGCCAATTGCAATATCAAGAAGAAAGGTCAATCACACATAGCACAAATGTTTTTATTGGGAAAGCATAAAGCTAAAAACCCACTATCATATATTATGTATATATCATGGATCATGAAACAATCTCATACAAAACTCTAATCCAAGAGCTCTCAGTACAATATACAATTGTCTCACACTATCATACGTAAATTGGAAAATTCATGTGCCAATTTACTGCCTCCACAGCGCAATCCCAGCTGATAGCAATCCCTGAATGAATGGAAAACCTGCTTGCCTTGACTGCGCAATCCTCATGGGCACATCCAATTTTTGTGTGGTTGCATGAGTGCACCCACTAATGTCACAACTGATAGTCACACTGTCCCTTTCACCTACATCTCAACTGGGTCTCCACTGGATCTGACATGCATGCAGTTAATGTTGAGAAGAATACTGAGAGGGGGGGTGAATCAGTATTCAGGGCAGACAATTAGATTTTTCTTTTTCTTTCATAAAACCAATACGCGACTTTCCTGAAGGAAACTAGCGTATATACGCGGATATACTTTACTGAACTCGTGTATGCTCAGAGATCTAATTATGCATTCAATTCTTAACTCAGATCATTACTTTATTCATTCATCAGATATTTCAGAAAGCAGTAAATAGATACAGAAAGAACAGAATAATCATCACACACATGAACACCAGGATTTTTAGGTGGAAACCCAATTCGGGAGAAAACCACCGCTGCCTTCGTCTCAGCCTTCAAAATTTTATTATTAAGAGAACTTCTTACAACATGTGTTGGTGCAGACTCATACCAACACGCAGGCACCCACCTGTAGAAAGATACAACCTTCTCTCGTTTACCAGCCTAACCTGGAAGGGAGCTACAACCCCCTGCTCTCGTTTACCAGCCTCTCCTGGAAGGGAGTCACTACCCCCTGATATTCACACCAGCCTCTACTGGTAGAAAGCTTCTTCTTTCAGACTGAAGGCTTCAACCCTCAGATTCACTGCAAACCACGTTTCATCAATTTTCAAACTGGATCAAACAGCTTCAACACAACCCTTCACATATCAACAATCATACCTTCCTCATTGCTTCCTTGAACGATGGGACTGCCTTAACGAGAATATCGAATATAACCGGACTTGAGAATAGATATGCAGCACATTAACCTTTAGCTACACCATTAGATCGAAATGATACGCGCTTTTATAGTAGACCATGGCTGTATACGCAGTTCCATAAGAGAAAACGCGTATACTTGATGCATTTTCGAGAAAAAACCCTAAGCTGTAGCATCTGGCAACACCTGCCTCCACAAACCTGCGTATACACAGCTTTTTCATAAATGAACACACGTATAGATCTATAAAAGATAAAATTTGCAGTACAAAACAGATCTATAAACTTACCCAGATTTCTTCAATCTCTTCAACAGGATTGCGCCAAGTCTTCTTCACTTCTTTTCAGATCATCCTTGCATTCACCATTTCTAGATCTGAGATCTTGAGCCTTCATCATGTTCATAGGTGCATCATAGATTAGGATCTATCAGCCAGGTGAGTTCCAACCATACAGAGATATGCTTGAGTGAAGTATTCATCAAAGCCCCAGTTACATACACGCTTTGCACAATGAATTTCTTCTCCTTATATAGGTTTACCCTTTATCAATACCATGAGCCAAAACCACATTACTTTCGATGGTATTCCTGGACGGGGTCACATAGACGAATCATTACTCAATACAATGGGTCAATACTATGGTGGTTACCCCTGGTTTTACATATTTAGAGCGCTTTTGCCCATACGCGACTTGGCACGTTATTTCCCGCGTGCATACGCTACTTTGTCTAGACAAATCCGCGTATGCCTTGAGACATACTCTTTTCATCATGTTATGGCACATACTGACATTCCTTCCATCATTACCTTCTGTACTCATTGTAGATACATCAGATTTACATCATTTAACAAGTTCATCAAGTCAAGAACAACTTCGTCAAGTAGGTTGCCATCATCTTCATCAAGTGGGTTGCCATCAAGGACAACACTCTGCATCATATTGCCAACAATCTCCCCCTTTGGACTTGATGGCAACCACGATGGTGTTTGATCACCACATCAGATAGGTACATTAAGCATAAAGATATTCTCCCCCTATTCAAACACCATGTCACATGTCACTCTCCCCCTTTGTCATCAAGGGAAAAGGGCGGACCAAAACTGACACAGGGTTTTTCTCCTTTTGTAGAAAGAAGTGCTTTGCAGAGCTGAAGTGTACTGAAGTTACCATGCTCCTCCTGAGTTCAAGCTGAATCTTCAAACATATTTTACAATGAAGTACACGACTCTATGACCTTCCTATCACCAAGGACTCATACTTACATCACAGATCCAACCAAGTGGATTTACATATGAGACTCAAGTACCCAACCAAGTGGGTTTACATATTTTGATTCAACTACCCAACCAAGTGGGTTTACAGATTTAAACAAGGCCCTACATGACTGAATATTACATAATTACATCATGGGTTTCAACATGCCCTTTTTCAACCAATTACAAAAATGACCTTTTGTAACAAAAACCAACAAGATCTCAAGAGAGAGATTATATTTCAGAATCATCATACTGCCAACAATGCATTATACTCAGCAAGGCTAATGCTCCCCCTGAAATAGTGCATCCAAGTCTCCTTTCTATATGACCAAGGCTCCTCCTTAGCTTGTGCAACCTGAACACTTCCAATCAGCAAGTCATCAAGGCATCTTTACCCAATAATAGAAAATGAAAACAATATATGAGAACTGGAACACCACCAGAGACATCAAACAGCATCAGAGATACCAAACAGCACTGAGAAATGCTGACCCCAATCAAAAAATTTCAGCAACCAACCATACGCGGCTTTATGTGTATTAACTCGCGTATATATGCGACTGTGTTTTAGGAAACCCACGTATCCAATTTAATCTTCTGAATTTATGCAGATTTGTTCTTTTGACTGGCAGAGAATACTCCCAGCTTCTGTCTTAGATACTCGAATGCTTCCCTGGGTAGAGGTTTGGTAAAGATATCAGCAATTTGTTCTTTGGAGGGAACATACTCCAATTTCACCTTTTGTTCAAGCACTTGTTCACGCAAGAAGTGATATTTGATGGGAATATTCTTGGTCTTCGAATGCATAACAGGATTCTTTGAGATACTGATGACACTTGTATTATCACACAAAATGGAGATAGGAGGTGAGCATTTGATTTGAAAATCTTGTAGGGTTTGCATCATCCAAAGAAGTTGAGTGCAACAGGATGCGGCAGCCACATATTCTGCTTCTGCTGTAGATAGTGCAATAGAACTTTGCTTCTTGTTGAACCAAGATACTAATCGAGGCCCCATATAGAATGCACCACCACTAGTGCTCTTCCGATCATCAACATTTCCAGCCCAATCTGCATTAGTGTAAGCATGAAGAGTAAGATCAGCATTCTTTGGATACCAGATTCCAAAGTCTTGAGTTCCTTGTAGATATTTGAATATTCTTTTGACATCCTGAAGGTGAGACTCTTTTGGATTAGCTTGAAATCGTCCAACAATCCCAACTACATGCATAATGTTAGGTCTAGTCCCTGTGAGATAAAGAAGACTTCCAATCATAGATATGTATTCTGGTTGATTCACCGTGGGAGAATTGTCATGAGTACTGAGATTACATCCAGTGATCATTGGTGTACTTACAGGTTTGCATTCTTCCATCCCATACTTCTTCAGAATTTGCTTCAGATATTTCGCTTGTGATAAGAATATACCTTCTGAAGTTTGATGCACTTGTAAGCCAAGAAAGAATGTTAGTTCCACTAGTAAATACATTTCAAATTCTTGCTGCATAACAGAAGCAAATTTCTGACTCATAGATTCTTCATTACTTCCAAAAATGATATCATCAAAATATACCACCACAATCAACAATTTATCATTTTCAAATTTTGTATATAAGTTGCTATCAGTAGACCCCTTTGAGAATCCTTGTTGATAAAGATATTTGTCAAGACGATAGTACCATGCCCTTGGAGCTTGTTTGAGACCATATAGAGCCTTTTTCAGTTTACAAACCAGATTTTTGTCATTTCCCAAAATGAATCCTTCTGGTTGTTCTATGTAAACTTCTTCTTCTAGATCACCATTGAGAAATGCAGATTTAACATCCATTTGATAGACTTTGATTTGTTGAGAACTTGAAAAAGCAAGAAACATTCTTATGGCTTCAAGTCTAGCTACAGGAGCAAATGTTTCTTCAAAGTCTATACCTTCTTGTTGAGTGTACCCTTTGCAAACAAGTCTAGCTTTGTTCCTTATAACATCCCCATTTTCATTTAACTTGTTTTTGAATATCCATTTAGTTTCAATGACATTTTTGTTATGAGGCCTTGGAACTAATTCCCAAGTGTGATTCTTTTCAATTTGATCAAGTTCTTCATTCATGGCTTGTATCCAACATTCATCTTTGCTAGCTTGATTGACATTGTGTGGATCAATAGTGGACAGAAATGCCAGATAGCTAGAAGATCCTACGAGAGTCCTTCTTGTTTGTACACCAGTTCCTTTGTCACCCAAAATTTGAGATTCTGGATGGTTCTTTTGAACATATCTAGATGGAGCTTTTCCAGATAGATCATCTCCAGATTCTTCATTGGGTTCACTGGCTGTATTATTTCTATTTGATGTAGAAGGATATACGTCATCATCACCTTCATCTGTTGCTTGTTTTTCTTCTTTTGAAGCTGCAGGGGACTCATCAATAACAACATCAATACATTCAACAATCTTTCAAAGTCTTCTATTGTAACATTTGTATGCTTTACTTTGAGAAGAATAGCCAAGGAGTATACCTTCATCTGCTCTTGGGTCAAACTTGCCAAGATTTTCATCATTATTTTTGATAAAGCATTTGCTCCCAAAAACTTTAAAATGCTTCACAGAGGGAGGATTACCATACCAGAGTTCATATGGCGTTTTGTCGCTATTTACACGAACATGTGCCTTGTTGAGAATATTTACCGCTGTGTGAGCTGCTTCCCCCCAAAATGTGTCAGGTGTTCCGGAATCATCAAGCATTGCTCTAGCCATTTGTTGAACTGTTCTATTCATTCTTTCTGCAACACCATTCTGTTGAGGAGTGCCTGCTACCGAAAACTGTCTTTTTATGCCATGTTGTTCACAAAATTCAAGGAATTCATTTGATGTATATTCACCTCCTCGATCGGATCTAAGACATTTTATTTTTAGATCTAATTCATTTTCAACCAAAGCTTTGAATATCTGGAATTTCTCAAAAGCTTCATCCTTGTGTTTAAGCAACCCAATCCAACACATTCTAGAGAAGTCATCAATAAATAAGATATAATATTCTTCACCACGTGGTGAATTTTTCCTCATAGGTCCACATATATCAATATGAATAATATCAAGGGGCCCATTTGATGATCCTTCCTTGGCATTGAATTGCACTCTGGTTTGCTTACCGAACTGGCAAGATTTGCATATGATATTTTCAGGAAGAGTAATATCGGGAAGACCACGAACAGCTTTAAGTCTGCTTGATTTTTTGATTTGAGAGAAGCTCAGATGCCCCAACCGTCTATGCCACAGCCAATTTTCTGATGATTTTCTCAAGTACCATTGATCTTTGCAGTTCTTCAATACATACAGATTGTTTGGAGTCCTTTTTCATTTTATAATTGTTTTACCTGTATCAAGATCACGTACCACACATTCTTTTGAACTAAAGACAACCTCAGTTCCTTGATCACACATTTGACTTACGCTTAACAGGTTATGTCTCAATCCATCCACATACATGACATTGTTAGCTTTCACCTTTTCTTTTAGAAAAATAGATCCTTTTCCTTTAATGACGGCGGGTGTATCATTTCCAAAAGTAACATTCTTTTCCTTTTCTAGGGCATTATAAGCATGGAGTTTGTCTTTGTCACCTGTCATATGTTTTGAGCATCCACTATCAATGTACCATTGATTTTCTTCTCCTTCTGCAAATAAAGCTATACCACAATTCTCAACCTATACATCCTTCTTTTTCCATACTTTGGTGTTGGAAGGAACCTATTCTTTTGGCTGGATTTTGCTCCTGCATTCAGATTCTTCATGGCCAAAGTTATTGCAATAAGTGCATTCAACTTCATTTTGAAGAGGATAAAAGTTGTTATAGGTATTCTTCTTTGTTTCAATATCAATCCTTTTCTTTCTTGTTTCTCTTGTCATGATAGTTTTATATGCAACACATTGAACAACTTTATGACCAAAATTGTGACATGAGAAACATTGTCCATTGAAGTAGAAATTTCTGCGATCATGAAATCTTCTATTTGAATTTACCTGCTGATTGGTGTTCTTTTGAAAAGTATTCATGCTGAATTTTCTTGACTTGAACTGCTCATGCTTTACCTGTGAAGAATCTTTATCCCCTTTCTGAGTGGCAGAATGTTGTAGACCAGTTGTAGCTGCTTTTAGATAATTTGGTGCTGAAGCCTGAGAAGATTCTCCGGTATATCCAAGACCTGTCTTTATAAGAGGGGAACGTTGTACCTTGATAATCTCATCTAAGGTTTCATATCCTTTAGCAAATCTAAGATTCAGATTCTTTACTTTCTCAAGTTCTTTTCTTAGACTTACCACTTCACTTTCTAATTTTTCATTGTGCTTCTTCTCTTCTTCAATCTGATTTTTTAGAGTCTCTATAATTATTTTACTTTCTTCTAAGGATATTTTGAGTTGATTGTTTTCATTAAGAAAATCTTTGTCCTCTAGGGCATCCATAAAAGTATCCTTATCTTCTTTGGAATCATTTTCAAATGCCATAAGAAGTCTAAGATTTTGTTCACCTTCTTCCTCACTATCAGATAACCCATCACTGTCTTCATGAGTATAGTAACTTTTTCTAGTGCTAGACCGGTTCTTATTTCTTCTTGCTACTTCCTTTCCTTTTGCAAAAGTTTCTTTATGAGGACATTTAGCAGCATAATGACCAACTCTTCCACAATTAAAACATTTGAACGGAAGTTTACCTCTGAATCGTCCTGTGCCAAGTTGAAGTTTCTTTACAAAATTTACCTCCTCTTCTTCTGAGACATATCCCGATCCTTCTGCTTCTTGTACATCTTTCCCTTTTGTAGAAGCTCTAAAGACGGCTTCTTTGACATCCGATGATCCTCCCCTTCTCATTTCATAAGCAGTTAGTATCCCATGAAGTTGCACCACAGTAAGGTTTTGGAGATCCTGTTTTTCTTCAAGTGCAAAAACTTTTGACTCAAATTTTGCCGTTAGAGATCTTAAGATTTTCTCAACCAAAGTAGATTCAGCTATTGTTTCTCCCAGATTTCTCGTACGATTTACAATGTCATCAAGACGTAAAAAGAAACTAGCAATACTCTCATCACTATGCATTTTTAACTTTTCATATTCTATTCTGAGAGTTTGAAGTTTTGCACTTTTTACCTTTGCATCACCTTCATAACTTAGAATGATTTTGTCCCATATTTCCTTTGCTGTATTCAGTTGCATGACCTTGACAAATTCAGATTCAGTTAGACTCCCCAATAGAGCATTGACCGCCTTTGCATTAGTTTCATAATTCTTCTTTTCTGTCGCATCTGTTGGTACCGAGGCTGGATATTGATACCCTTGTTCAAAAATGGCCCATATATCTGCTCCCATAGACTGAAGATAGGATCTCATCCTTATTTTCCAGAAGATTAAATTGCTTCCATTGAAGAGTGGAGGCTTGATAGATGTTGTTCCCTCAAGATTGCTCATCTTGCTTGATCTTCCTTCTAGCGGTTAAGCCTTTTCAGAAGGACCTGCTCTGATACCAATTGTTGAGAAGAATACTGAGAGGGGGGGGGGTGAATCAGTATTCAGGGCAGACAATTAGATTTTTCTTTTTCTTTCATAAAACCAATACGCAACTTTCCTGAAGGAAACTAGCGTATATACGCGGATATACTTTACTGAACTCGCGTATGCTCAGAGATCTAATTATGCATTCAATTCTTAACTCAGATCATTACTTTATTCATTCATCAGATATTTCAGAAAGCAGTAAATAGATACAGAAATAACAGAATAATCATCACACACATGAACACCAGGATTTTTAGGTGGAAACCCAATTCGGGAGAAAACCACCGTTGCCGTCGTCTCAGCCTTCAAAATTTTATTATTAAGAGAACTTCTTACAACATGTGCTGGTGCAGACTCATACCAGCACGCAGGCACCCACCTGTAGAAAGCTACAACCTTCTCTCGTTTACCAGCCTAACCTGGAAGGGAGCTACAACCCCCTGCTCTCGTTTACCAGCCTCTCCTGGAAGGGAGTCACTTACCCCCAATATTCACACCGGCCCTCTCGCGAGAAGCTTCTTCTGTCGGAGACGAGAGGGCTTCAACTCGATTCACTGGGACCACGTTTCATACAATTTTTCAAAAGCTGGATCAAGCGACTCAACACAACCCTTCATATCAACAATCATACCTTCCCTCATTGCTTCCAAACAGAATAGTGAGACCACGCCAACGAAAATATCGGATATAAGCCCGGACTTGGGAATATATATGCGAAACACATTCAACCTTCAGTTTACCATTAGATCGAAATAATACGCGCTTTTACTTAATCGGACCCCGGCGTATATACGCGGTTTTCCATAAGACGAACCGCGTATACTTCGATACATTTTCCGGAAAAAACCCTAAGCTTATGCATACGCGCTCTTTCCTTCCACAAACAGTGGCTATACACGCAACCTCATGAAATGAACACGTATAGATCTATAAAAGATAAACTTTGTAGTCTGAACCGGATCTATGAACTTACTGATTTCTTCAATCTCTTCAGCGAGGATTGTGCAGGGTCTTCTTCACTTATTTTCGAGATCATCCTTGACATTCACCATTTCTAGATCTAGAGATCTTGAGCCTTCATCATGTTCATGGGTGCATCATAGATGAGATCTATCAACTAGGAGCAGGGTTCAACCATATAGATATACTTGAGTGAAAGTATTCATCAAGCTCAGAACACATGCACACTTTCACAATGAATTCCTTCTCCTTATATAGGTTTACCCTTTATCAATACCATGAGCCAAAACCACATTACTTTCGATGGTATTCTGGACGGGAGTCACATAGACGAATCATTACTCAATACAATGGGTCAGTCCCATGGTGGTTACCCCTGGTTTTACAAATTTAGGCGCTTTTTCCCATACGCGACTTCTCACGTTATTTCCGCGTGCATACGCTAGTTCATCTAGACAGTCGCGTATTCCTTGAGACTATAATCTTTTCATCATGTGCGGCATCATGCTGACATTCCTTCCATCATTACCTTTTGTACTCATTGTAGATACATACAGTTTACATCATTTAACAAGTTCATCAGACATATTCCATGAGGACAACTTTATCAAGTAGGTTGCCATCATGGACAACACTACTGCATCATATTGCCAACGATTATGATAGTAAATCTTCGATTGCATGTGAGACCAGTGATTGTGAATTAATTGATAATTAATTCACGTCTCTCACTAGTGTATCTTCGGTTACAACTGCACACTTTGCAGTTTAACTCACTGGCGAGTTAAACTACTTTACAACTCACATAACTGCACATCCAAATCTGCTACAACTTCAAATCACTCAGTTACAACTAAGTCCACGTGCATGTTCCACAAACCAACCTTTGAACTTGAATTTTCTATAGCTAATTGATTTTCCACTTCAGTTAACTATTTCCAAGTGTTCATTGAGAATAGATTATTGTTTATTGTCCAACTATTATTAAGGGATAATAATAGCCGACATGCATCTATAAACAGACATGTGATCTATAAATATAACTCACACATACATCTATAAATAGGCCATCATCTATAAATAGAATTTTCTCAACCACTATAAATAGACATCACCTAAAAATAGAATTTTCTCATGCATCTATAAATAGACCTCCACCTAAAAATAGCCTGAGGCTCCATCCTAGTGTAGGTGCTTAATTTTCACTAGGATCTTCTTGTTGAATCTCAACATTCACTAACCCCCTAGTGAACTTTGCATAAGTAGATATATTTGCATTATTCAATGAAGAAGATTCATAAACCACCATGCATAAGCCTTACCTTCAAGATGCAACGTTTCTACTCTAATGGCCTCCTCTTCTGAAACTTGACGCAGCTGAAAATATGTGTCTAGCTTCTTTACCCAAAGCTGTAGGCGTGCTTTTGGGTGACCCATCAAAAGTAGGTAGAAAGAATCTACCCAAAGTGTGTTGCATGCACCCTCTTCTTCTATTTTTGTTGTTGGGTCTTCTATTTTCTTTAATTTGACAAAACCCTTGGAAGTTTAGATGCTCATTGAATCTTCTAGACTGAGATTCATATTCTTTGAGATAGTCACTAAGAGTCTTCTCCTTCGGTGTATCTCTCTCCTCTTATTCTCTTGCTAAGAATGTAGGCATGGTACAGCGTTGTGGTTCTAATGGTTTAGCTGAATGCTCACACCCATAATGTGAAAAACTGCAGCTTTCTTTATGTACAAGCCCTCTTGGAGAATCTCTATATCTCTCCATCCTTATCTCTTTGATGTCTCTGTTAATGCCCTGAATAGTTTGAAGAAGAAGTCTTGAGAACTGTTTCCCTTTCATTTCTCCTGATAATGGATTTTTTCCTTCATCTATTCTGTAGATCTTCTCCTTCCTATGAAAGCCTCTTTAGATGACATAATGGGCTGATACATAGGTGAGCCAATATTATGCTACGATACCGCGTAATATCCCCAGAAATTGGGAGAGCAGCAATACAGGACATAAAATTGGAAATATGTAGAAATATCAATAGATAAAAGCATGAGACAACCATGGATCCATTCAATTATGATTATAACAGCAAAAATAGGTACAAATACTTGAGGAAATGATCACTCAATTTGGGAAAACAAGCATCCCATGAAAGCATACACCTAGATCTGAAATGTTGTTAATACATGAAATACAGGAATGTAGAAAATTGCGCTGTCTATGAGAGAATAGCAGCTAAAAGATAGAAAAATATATTGTTGCTGATATAATGCTCCAAAAATGCTAAGACTAGAGATCCATGCTCCAAAACAGATTTTCGGGACAACCCAAAAAAGGTTTCCAGAAATACACACTATACAAAAATAACAGATTTGGCCCTAGGGCTGAATAATCTCTGCAAATTAATCACTGATAGGAGGTGGTTGATCTGAAATATGCAATGGAAGATCCTCCTCCAATAGATATCCTAACTGAAGGGTAGATCCCCTCAAAGGAAACACAACTCCTCCAACTAGGAAAATAAACCCATAGCTGCAATTTGCTCTCTAAAATAACCTGATCCTTGAGGAAACTACGGCATGGCGATGATAGCTACTTGGCACTGCCAAAATATGAAATGAGGCCGAGAACTTCGTCACAAACTCGAATGAAAGGGATTATCCCTCCAATGGAAAACGGCTCGAAATTGGAGATCTCTCTCCTCCACCGCTGCACGCCCCTGACACAACAGCACAGATATGGAATAGACTGGGTTGTATATGAGTTTGAAGCTTGGCCAAATTCCAGATAGTGGTAATGCAGCTCAAGATAACCTCTCCTGAGTAGGCACTCTAAGTCCCTCGAGGATGAGGGTGGGATTTCCACCCGGAAACACCCTTGTGCTAAACAGCACTGCAGACCCTGCTAAACAACAAAAACATGCACAAAAATGTCACATGAAAAATCCAGATCTAAAAAGATAAAAAACAATAATACAAATCCAAGTCTTCTAATGCTAACATCCTCTTCCTTTTATGCTTGGTGAGCTTCCTCACCTTGGGTCCCACTCATTGAAGGAGCTACTCTCATGCATACACTCCTCCTAAATCACTGCGTTGTCCTCCATTAATCCTCCATGATCTCCATAACAGCATTGTTGATTTGGTCAACATTGACCTAGTCCACATGCTCTAGCCCCTGTTCACACCTTAGGGTGCTTTATTAAGCTGAAATAATGATCCACTTTCACGTGAGAAGTGGTTTTATTCTTTATAAAGAGATTTACGGGTCTCCCTACCCACTTATTCACCTATCTAAGTGACATGACAAAACTTTAATATTCCAAGTGTTTTGCAAGCTAATTTAGGAATACGACTTCAGAGTGACAGTACTTGATCCTATAATATTTGAAGATCCATCATTTCCAAAGGACACAGTTCCATCCTTCTTCTCTTTCAGAGATACAAATTTATTTCTATCTCCAGTCATATGCGTTGAGAAACCACTATCAACATACCACACATCTTTGTTCTTTTGAGCCTTGAAAGCGAGAGCACAATTATCATTCTTCTTCTTCTTCCATGTTCGTTCGTTCTGTGGCTTCGAAGATTCTTCTAGAGGATTTTCAAGTCTGCAGTCTTTGACTATGTGTCCAAAGTTTCGACATTTGTAACGGTCCGCGAGCTTGTTATGCTTTCACGTCTATTGATGTTTCAATGAGCCTGAGAGAGTTCCATATTTAACAATCTCCTGGTCCCTACAAATCTCCTGGAATACTATTGGTTCCTAGGGCACGTGTGACATTCTACAACTTTATGACCAAATTTTCCACATGAATAACAATAGCCATGAAAAATATGTTGGTACCTGGATGGAAATCTTTATCGAGGAATTGTCTTCCAAGGATGTTCTTGCGAATCTTGTCCAGTGAAGTCTACATGCATGCCGGATCTCATAGGTTCATTGTATTTTGTTATAAAAGGTCCTGCTTCTTCTTCTTTGTAATCAAGGCCAGTTCTGTCGTTGTAAGATCGTTGATTGTTGATGAGTTCTTCCAATGCCCTTGGGCTGTTGGCATAGTTTTTTACAGTTTTTCCCCTCTTCACTTCCTTACTGTTGGAAAGGTAAATCCTCTTTTCGGACAGAGATGATCCCTCTAACCCTAGAGTGGGTCTAGCAACAAGGGAACAAGCTAAGGTGTAGGTTCCTAGATAACAAATGAAATAGGCTGGGGTATATTATCCTACCTAGATTCCAACGCGATTGTCGCAGTTATAGTAACGGCATCCTCCTGATCTCTGTCCCGACAGGTCGCGGTCCTTCAGCAATGGTACTCGTATTCCTGCACAAAGATCAAAGACAAGAGAAACATACAAGACAATAATTGCATTCGTAGCTAACTATTCAGTCAAGGAGGACTAAACACATTGTGTAAAATAAACCATATTAACACAAGATGAGAACCAGACAATAGTCATGTATATATAAATAGAAGAAAGAGATTACAACTGGAGCCTTGATGTCCCAGCCTCCTTCAGCGGGTTCAGTCGAAGTGCGTCTCGAAGGATAGTCATGGAATTGGGACGAGGTGAGGAAACAAGGTGGAAATAAGAGGCCAAAGGAGGGTGGTCGTAGCTATTCAGTCGAGCCACCTAGGCTGACTCGCCCACAAAGTTGTTATTGTGGAAACTTCACCTCTATTTTTAAAAAACATTCCAAAAATAGCTTGGCGCGGGCAGCTCATTGGGACAGAGCGCCAATGGGGGTGGGGCTTAGTGTTAATCTTCCTCATTGGCACGAGGGCATAATAGTCTACCAGTGCCAACCCAAAAACATGTGTTTTTGATGGTCTTCTCAAGGAATTGTCAACAAAAGGAATGTTGTACTCATGGCAAGGGATGCAATGATGGTCTTTGCAAGGCATGAAACTTCTTATTAGTCACATAAATAGTCCTCCAATGTGCAGGATGGGGATTGTAGGGACAGTGAAAAAATGTTGTGTAACAGATGCCCCCTAAAGCATGAGATTCGAGAGAGAGGGAGGGGTGAAATGCTTTACGAGAACGCGTTCGAACAAAAAACCGTTGTAGGAAGACCTGCAAGTACAAATACAACTGATATCTTTGATACATGAACATGTGGCATGGTGCAGCCATCCATAATAGAGTACATAAAAACTGAGATCTGAGGTATGGACGCAACCATCCAGCAATAAGGGTCAACAAATAGACTCAGGTATGGTCGCAGCCATCCAATCAAAAGAGTCATGCAATAAGTCATGATAAACAAAAATATCCCACAACCTAGATCTTATCAGACAAAACCCAAGGTCTTGCGCTTCATCTCGACCCGAAAAAGTACAAATTCAAGCATGAAAATATGTGAGTTGAAGTCGAACAAACAAGAAAGTCACCTGATTACCAGCTAATGATGAAATTTTTTAACAGGCACAAGAGAAACCACCAATAATGACAATGGCTCTCAAGGTACAATAGGTACAATCTATGGAATGTGAACAATGATCTGGCGTTGAAAACCCGCAGAATCACTAGATCGAAGGCCAATGATGTGGACCTGTCGTCGAATGCGAAGAACTTGCCATTAAGGCATGAAAGCTCCAAGGCACCGGAAGGGAATCTCTAGGTCAACTTCCTGGATAATGAGTTGAAGTCAATAGGAAGTGACTCGGTCGAAGGAGGGCAATAATGTTTCCCACATCATCAACATGAGACAGAGGAACATGATGATAGTGAATCAGGACCAAACAGAGGATTAGAGGAAGGTTGAAAACTGCAGAGGCAAACTTCTCTTGAACATATCAGCGACACGACTCTGGATTTGGCAGTATTTGACATCAAGGGATCTGAGGTCATGATGACATGGAAAAGAGTAGATGAGAGGTCAAAAAAGATTACCCAAACCCATGGAGGCAAAAATGATGAAATGAGATGTCCCCAACCCGACACGAAGGCAAATGAGTATCATGTTCAAGAGCGACATACTGCCAACACAACTAAAAACTGGTTCTATTTTCCCCCACCATTTCTGGCGAGTACCCCAATTATTTTTGAAAAACAAGCTTGAAGGGGATAACATATGCTTTTGATGTAAGTTTTCCCTTTAGACAAATCCATCCTAGTACATTTTACGAGCCATAGGAAGGAGGAACTCGGTGAACGTCATGGTGACAATGTTCGATGTCATCAGGGTTTAATGAGTCTGACAAAGGAAGAACTCGGCATATTTTCATGTTTAGAGAGTTCGAAAAGAAGCGGAAAATAAAACTCCAGCAAGTCCCTTTTCGTAAATAGTCCCTCAGATCTGAAAAGGTAGAAAACAATATCCGAGAAAACCCCTTAGTCATGATAGGCTAAGATATTCCTTTTTCATAAATAATTTATCCCAGGCCGAAAAAGGGGTAAACGTATACTAGGTAGATATCGTTTTGCAGCCATTTAACAAGTCCAAAACGACAAGGGTCTTGGAAATCTTTTCAATTTTAGAGAGTCAAAAAAAAGTTGAAAGATGACTCCAACAGTGACTTTTTCGTGTTTTTGCCGAGTCCGAAAAAGTATAAAATACAACTCGTTACTTCATTGCCATTATGTTAAAAACTTGTCGCTGCACAAGAGACGCACGTAAAACCCATTTATCGAAATAACATGGTGAAATAATCAAAAAATATGTCTTAAAACCTAATTAGGGTTCTGAAAAGTTATAAAATTCCAAAAATGGTAAAAAATAATTACTTTTCACTTTTACCTCTTGTGGAGCAACAATTACCCTTTTTACATTGTGATTTTGTGGCGACGATAACGGGCAATCCGGCAGACCAATCTCGAATCCGTCAGTTCCAGGTAAGAGCTAGCATCCTTTCCTACATTTAGATTCCTTTTTTATTACCTGCAAACCAAATTTTATGCATCTATGGGGGAATTTTTCAAATTTTAGGGCGCGGCAGTTGGCGGGGGTATGAGGCACGGACTTGCGCCAACCAACCAAATTTCTAAACTAGGGCACGCTAATTGGCGTCACTGTTTCTAAAACAGTCGCGCTAATCG
Source organism: Pinus albicaulis (assembly GCA_034641835.2). Lineage (NCBI taxonomy): Eukaryota > Viridiplantae > Streptophyta > Pinopsida > Pinales > Pinaceae > Pinus > Pinus albicaulis. The sequence continues at coordinate 837,384,601 of CM076582.1, read as the reverse complement.
CAGCACACAATTGTAGCTAAAAATGCAAGCAAATAGGCCCATTTTAACCAAACAAAAGCTTTGAATTTAGCTAATAACATTCATATGAATGCTTTTGCGGGTATAAAGCGGAAAAATGGTGATCGAGTGGAAAGAACGAGAACATAGTGAAGAAGACGAGCTTGCCATGGAAAATGAAAGATGCATGGAAGCTCTTAGAAATTGTGGGCTCAAGAAATTATTCATGACACCATGCCTCAGAGCTCAACCAGAGCTATTACAATACTTGATCAATGTCTAGGACGTTGATCAAGAAACGTTCATCATTCACGATCGAGAACTCGAGATCGAAGTTTCTGACGTTTATTTCATAATAGGACTATCGCGGAGGGGGGCAGTACTAATCATGACCGGTACCCGGCCCATAATGCAGAACATGAGTATGGTGATTGAGGGGGTGTGTCTGGGGGCAAGGAAAGGATCGAGAAGCGGAAAAGTTGATATTCAAACTATTTCGGACTTGGCACTAAAGGTAGTGCTCCACACCATCACGTGAGCTACAGGATCACAAGCACCACACAAAGCGACAAAAACACAGCTACTTCTTGTTGTAGACTGCCTGACACTTACCCTTTACAACTGGGCAGAGGCAGTGACCATCAACATGAAACGTCAACCGACAAAATGCAAGAAAACCAAGCTAAAGCAGTTTGGTTACGGGTCCATTCTGGTATCATTCATCTTGGAACGACTACCAATATTTCAGCGTCAGGAGGTTATAGTCCCGACACCACCAACACAGGAGCCACAGATGGCCCGTTGGGCAGCTCTGATGCCAAGGTTGGGGGGCAGTCAACAGATGTCCTGGAGACCGGAGTTATTTGAGTGGCTCCGCCGACAACTAATCGTTGTGGAGAACTGGCCCTACTCTGGCACAGATTTGACTGGTGATGCGGATCTCCCACTCCCAGAAGGGGAGGATTGGGATGAATTACTTGGTAAGACTCATTTTTATTTTCATGAGTATTATGATTTTTTTGCTTATTCATGTTTTGACAATTAATCCATGTATGTAGATGTTGGCCCAGAGAGACCTGTAGGTATCTCCCCAATAACCAGATGGATTCCTCATGACTTTGGTATTGCCCCTCATGGTGAAGGAGGTGAGGAGGAGGAAATCATACGTAATTTGGAGGGAATCTCCCGTGGAATCCCGGATTATGCGCGATTCGATGATGTTCCTCGGGCATACTAGAGACATACTGTAGGGGTATCAAACCAAGTTCATCGCTTGCTGAGGCAGCTTGTACGGGAAGTGACATGCTATCATGAGCGTCATGCCGAGTAGACACCTAGGTTTCATTTCCGCATATTTTTTGAGAGACATGGTGTAACAAAAACACACATATTTTTTGAACTTTATGATGCACACTGATGCAAACATTCGATATATACATATACATGATCCATTCCCCTGTTATGGATACTGTCATGTGATGATGATTTTACAAATTACGCAAATGTCTATCTAATACAATATTAGCCACTGTTTCAGTTAAATAGTCTGCATAATAAGCAATGACCCAAAAGGCAGGAAAACGTTCACACAACACACCAAGTCAAAAAGGTTTCATTTTTACACAGGCTTAAAAACAAAAGTAAACTATGCTTGAGATTGGTTTCATTTTTACACAAGCTCGAAACAAAAGTAAACTATGCTTGAAAAAGGGGCATGCCCCCAGCTTGGTGACTCAACTCGAGGTACATGCCCTCCAAGCTTCAGTCCAGCTACAATGAATGAAAAGCTGATGGACTGAAGGTTCAACTTACAAGATCAGAGAAAGACTTGATTGGGATCTTACGATATCTGATCAAAGACTTTAATTGAAAAAAGCGTGTTTCATTGTTTTAACGAGGTTGACACGTTAAAAGAACTATCCTCGCAACCTAATTCATTTTTTAATGAGGTCAACATAGAAGACGAACCATCCTCTTAGCACCTTGTTTCATTTTTTAAACGAGCTTGGCACAAGAAAAGGAACTTTGCTCTGACGACCTTGTTTCATTTTTTAAGGAGCTTGACACAAGAAAATGAACTCTGCTCCAATGACCTTTTACCATAACGAATAAGAGGTCATGGCTTCCAAGAGGTTCACATCTGATGGGAGAACAACATCTTGGGAATCTCGATCGAATGCCCCCAGTAAATGGTACCCGATGGCACTATCACTAGATGAGGGCAACGAATGAGGGGACACATAATTAATGTGTGGCGGGGAAGATACAACCAACGGATAAAGATCTAGCAAGGATGATGGTGGACCAGCTGCCACCTCAGGACCAAAGAATGAAATTTGATCAATGGTCACGATCTGACCTTCATGTGGAAAACTGATCGCACGAAAGAGGGAGAAGACAAGTGCACCCATGGCATAAGCATAGTCGCGCCCCAGGAGTAAATTGAAATCCAAAAGGCCTAGAACAACCATTACATCTATACAGTCAGTTTTCCCTCCCAAAGTGATCGGCAACTTTGGAAGGATCCCTAACAGTTGACTGGTTCCTCTGTTAAAAGCCAACAGATTATGTGTAATAGGTACAAGCAGTGGAGAACCAAAATCTTGCCAAGTAGTCAAAGACAAAACACTAACAGACGCACCTTCATTTATAATTTTGCTAGGTATGGCCACATCAAAGGTCTGTACCATGATCTCAAAAGGCACATAAGAAGGAAGGTGGTATCCCGCAAATCGACTCCAATCGAAGGAAGCGAACAAACTACTTGGAGGGGGTACCATTGAACTGAGATGGTCATCCCCTGGTGTTACGAGAGCAAGAGGAGCATCCTCTTAGACCTCAGACATGGGAGCAGGAAGAGAAACTTCTTGAGTCACAGGGATGGGAGGATCTGTCTCCAAGTCCGAGGAATCTGAAGAAACAAGAAGAACGTGAGGGGGATGAGATCCGCTATCGACGGAAAAGACCTAACGAACCATAGGCGGAATCATATTGACCGATTCCACAACTGATGGTTGGTTGGGAATGTATTCATGAATTTGAATTTCTGAGGGAACGGGATCGACCAAGGATGAATCTTGACCGATCGTTGAATCAACCAATGGAGGACTCGAAGAAAGCTTCTAGTAACCAACCAGAAGACAGGGTGCAGAAACATTAGGGTTTTCCAACACTCTCGTGGCTTCATCCATATATGGAAAAAGGTGAATGGGATAATGCCCTTCACACAACTTACAGGGATTAGTGATCTTACCCTGTTTCTTATGAGTCGTATCATTGCTAGTTGAAGATGTGACACCAATATGACTTCTAGAAGCCAAAGGCAACGACGGACGGCCGTCGGACCATGCTTCAAGTACCTTGGGAATACCAGGGCAGTCTTGAAGAAAGTGGTCACCTTTGCACAACATGCAAGGGAATTTTAATTTCCATGGAGGCTTGGATGGTTTATCAAGGGAAGGTGTATGAGGCGCAATAGTCGAAAAGTTGGCCTCTCTCTTATCTGACTTCTTCTTTTTTGTCTACTTCTTCTTCTTCTTAGCCACCTGGCTACTAGAATCCAGACTTTCACCAGGCGAAGTAGAAGAGGAGGACGAAGAAATAGGTGAAGAAGGAGAGAGGTCCACCTTATAATCAAAATGATGTTGTTCAGGTGGAGGGGATGGTTGTACAGTGGGCAGAACACTCGAGACCATAAAGGTCGATAATAACCAAACAGTCAACCCAACAGTTAACCCAGGAAGGGACAATGTCGCCATATAAGGAGCACCAACATTCCCAAAAGTAGGAAAAGGATCGGGATTCTTTTCAGAGGGGATTCCTTGATTGGTAAACTCCGGAAAATCTACCATTGGAAACAACCTTCAAAAACACTAAGGAAGATAAATTTAACCAGGAATATTTCGTGGGTAGTTCATATTTTAAGACACTGAAACAAAACTCTGTCGTTTCATATTTTAAGAGTAGAGAAACAGGAAAAAGGTGACTCTATCACTTTCAGGTTGAAATGATGAAAGGACAAGAGCTCGATGATCTTTTCCTTTTTAAGGAGTCACAAAAAGATCAAAATTATTGCTCAGGTAATCTAGGCAAGAGGGTGTATCAAGTTTCATGAACTGCCATATACACCTTGGTGATCAAATGAAAGAGAAATGACCAAGGACTTAACGTACGTGCAGGTAGTATCCCTGAATGTTGTGTTCATTGTATCACGGTTACAGGGCGGCAGACTTGGCTTCCTACGAATAAAGGATTTGAACCTATGAGGGTCTCCCTTTATATACGCGACGATACGGGGAGCACAAGTCCGTACTAGTGCTTTCTAACGCTAGGTGGTGAACAACAGCTACTAGGTTTAACGACGCCGGAACACGTCACTAGCCTAGACCTCTAAAAATGTTTGTGTTAGGTTCCAATGCTTCCTTATATTAATTGAATAAATTTTAAAGTTGATATTGAATTAGTGTTTCAGTTTCAAGGCCCTATCGAATGGGATCTCAAACTCTTAAATGCACGCTATATGAAAAAGAACACCATTTTCTGTTCGATGAATGCTAATTAAGAGAAGGATAGAGATCTTTCATAAAGTAGAAAACAATGAAATCATAAGAAGAAATCCAAATGCATCTAAGACAACCAAACAAAAAACGAAAAACTCTTTCCTAGTTCCTTAAGCGTTAGTTATGCAAAAGAACTTTTCATTTTCGATGTGAACGAAAGAATGCAATTTTTTTTGTTTTTTGAATGAATGAAGCACACAATGCACTAATTACATTAAAAATAAAATCGAACACTAGCTGGAGCACTTTGAATGTAGAGATCTCAAAATGAATAATTCAAAATTAATACAGACATCAAAACGTACTAAAACCAATGGTGCACTCTTCAAAACAAACAGAAAGCTTTCAAAATGACCCAAACGAGCAATGTGCTCGATGCTCGAAGTGAAGAAATGGAGAGTCAAACAAAAACGAAGGTAATCATCCAACAAAACCAAAACACAAAGGATCAAGAAATATCAACACAATTAATCAGGGGATTGAACTGACAAAAATAAAAAAGACTCAAACTTCAATCAGAAGGCTCAATGAGAAAAAGACACCTAGAAACCCTAGGGCTATGAATTTCACCGATGAGACAATGGAAAAACAACTGAGAAGAAAAAGCTTACAGTGGTAAAAAAAAACCCAAAAGACCAATTGAAAATAAAATAAACAATGACCAAAAACTCAGAAGGGAGGTCAAACCAAATCTTACAGGATTCGGCGCGACTGTAAGGCAGTGATCCGCGCCAAACAGGGGTTGGCACTACTGCGAGAAAAGCAACAAGTGCCAATTGGCGCGACTATTCAAAGAAAACCCGCGCCAAGCCAAATAGCTATGGGAAGAGAGAAAAACTAGTGAGCAGAGGTCAATCTTGACACTCTGGAGCTGAACAGGAGGATTCCAAACAGTCAAGTGAGCCAAAAAAGACAAACAAGCAATCAAATGACCGAAGTCGACTCAACAAAGAAAATTCCAAATGAGCAACGAGACGACAAACTCACACTAATCCCCAGCATAGTCGCTAACTTGTTGGAAAGGTAAATCCTCTCTGCAGACAGAGACGATCCCTCTAGCCCTAGAGTGGGTCTAGCAACAAGGGAACAAGCTAACGTGTAGGTTCCTAGCTAACAAATGAAATAGGTTGGGGTAGATTATCCTACTTGGAGTCCAACGCAATTGTCGCAGCTGTAGTAATGGTAACCTCTTGATATCTGTCCCGACAAGTCGCAGTCCTTCAGTAATGGTACTCGTATTCCTACACAAAGATCAAAGCAAGAGCAACATACAAGACAATAATTGCATTCGTAGCTAACTAGTTAGTCAAGGAGGACTAAACACATTGCGTAAAATAAACCATATTAACACAAGATGAGAACCAGAAAATAGTCATGTATATATAAATAAAAGAAAGAGATTACAACTAGAGCCTTGACGTCGCAGCCTCCTTCAGTGGGTTCAGTCGAAGCCCATCTTGAAGGATCGTCAGGGAATTGGGATGAGGCGAGGACACAAGCCTAAGCTCTCTCTCGAAAAAAGTCTCTTCTTATGTTCTATCTCCTTAGCAAAAATGTTCAACAATTATGTTCAGCCTTTCAGCTATAATGTTTAGCTAGTGTATCAATGGGAGGTAGCTTTATTTATAGAGGGAGAGGAGGAGGTTGGGCTCCCTACAATGGTGGAAGGGAGGCCTTATCCTTTGGGAGGTTTCCCCAAAAGGTGGAAACAAGAGGCCAAAGGACGGTGGTCGTATTTATTCAGTCGAACCACCCAGGCTGACTCGCCCACGAAGTTGTTATCATGGAAAATTCGCCTCTATTTTTAAAAGACATTCCAAAAACAACTTTCCACGGGTAGCTCGCTAGGACAGAGTGCCAATGGGCGTGGGGCTCAGTGTTAATCTTCCTAATTGGCGCGAGGGCATAATGGTCTACCAGCGCCAACCCAAAAACGTGTGTTTCTGATGGTTTTCTCAAGGAATTGTCAACAGAAGGAACGTTGTCCTCATGGCAAGGGATGTAATGATGGTCTTCTCAAGGCGTGACACTTCTTATTAGTCACATAAATGGTCCTCCAATGTGCGGGATGGGGATTGCAGGGACGGTGACAAAATGTTGTGTAACACTTACGCCGCGAGACTACTTTGGCTTCTAATTCTTCCCTTTCTTGGTTGCTTTATTCCAACTTCTTTTGAAGTGACTCTTCAATACATTTGTGTTCTTCAACTTCAATTTTGAGACCTTTAACTTGTTATTCAAGAGTATTGGAATGGATCTTCTCAGCCTTGAGCTATTTTATAAGTCGTTGATTGCCTCCTTAGAAAATTCTTCTATGGTCAACCCTTCTTATTCGTTGTTTGATACCTCTTGTTTATTGTGCTTGGCCATAAACAATACTCTCTCATTTGCTTCTTCTTCGCTATCACTGTCTTCATCGAATGATGAGCTATCTTCTTTACAGAGAAAGTTCCTTTTAAATCCTTTCTTTTTGCCTTGCTTGTTGAATTTCTTAAAGCCTTTCTTTCCTTTTGAGTTTCCATCACTTCTGTTTGGAAATTTTGCTGCAAAATTCCCAACCTCACCACAGCCAAAACATATCAATGGAATTTTACCTTTGAATTTTCCCTTACCAATTTTTAGTTTTCTCGTAAAGTAAGCATATTCTCCATCTGAAATACCTTCTTCATCATCTTACTTTTCTTCACACTTGCAAGCGCAGGTCTTTTCCTTTGAAGGTTGTTTGTCCTTATTGGTTTTCTTAGATGCAACGAGCATAGTTTCTAGATGCAAAGTACCCCTTCTTCATCAAGTCTCATTTCATATGCTATGAGAACTCCATGTAATTCCTCTTTGTTGAGTTTGTCCAGATTTGCACTGTATTCTAAGACTGATACCTTTGGGTTGAATCTCCATGGTAACGTTCTAAGAATCTTTCGTATAATATTCTTCTCTTCAACAAGCTCTCCCAATCCTTCCAGAGTGTTGGTTATTTCATCAACGTGTTGGAAGTATGCAACAATGTTGCCATCTTCTTTCATTCTAAGTTGCTCAAATTTTGCTTTGTAGATTTGAAGCTTTGCTTCTTTGACATTTGAGTCACCTGCATATATATTCTCAATCTTGTCTCATACATTTTTGGCGGTTTTACAACCCAACAACCTTATGATAAACAGATTCAATAATTCCACTGATAACAATATTCTTTGCTTTTGCATCATTTACCAAATTCTTCTTACCTTGTTCATCTGTGGTTGGTGTAAAGCCATTTTGAACAGTGTCCCATACTTTGTAACCTTGCACCAAGAGATAGACCTCCATTCTTCCTTTCCAAAGTGCATAATTATTTTCATTGAACAGAGGTACACCATTCTTGGTATGCTCCATGACCTCCTTCCAGTTGTTAAACTACTATTGAAGGAACCAAGCTCTGAAACCAATTGTTGGAAATACTGAGAGGGGGGGTGAATGAGTATTCCTTTCAATTAGTATTATTATTAACCTTTCAGAGCATTAGTTAATATTCAATTATTATCAGTGTTTGTACAATGATAACAATAAAAAAAAGGAACACAAATGCACACATTTTTTAAGGTGGAAACCCTCTACGGGACAAAAAACACCTGAATGATTTTCTAATAATTCTTTAATATTCAACTCAAATTGAAAATAAAGCTCCAACTTCCTAGAATCTATAAAAGCATTCTTCTCTAGCTCCCACTGGATGGATATTTCAACGCTCGAGATTCTTCAATAGTCAATTGAACGGATGCCCCAACATCCAATGAGCTACAACTAACCCTAGCACCACCCTACCACCCTGAAGTTTTCACAGGCTTGAACCTGTTGGTGACTTCATGCACCGGCCTAGCACCACCCTACCACCCTATAGAAGAATAAAATAAGATTGGACTTCCGTACTAGGGAAAATGGTCAACTTTACAATTATATAGAATGATGTAGAAGAAGAAGACACACTAGACCATAACCCCAACTATGACACAAATACCTAATAATGAACCTAGACCTCCTACATTTCCTCTTCAATTCTTGGTAGATAGACGCTTGTACAAATTTTACAATGATGCTTTTACAATGACTCAGTACAATGATACCTTTACAATATAATACCTGCAAAAATAGGTATTCAGTACTCAATGCACCTATTCGTACAACTATTCTGCACCTTGATTGTTGCTCTTGTCATGCTACCCTTTCTCACTCTTCATAACATTAGATCATGCATTGAGTCTTATCTTGATGAATATATAATACCTGCAAAAAGTCTTCAAGGAAATACACCTGACATGATAATAGAAAAACTTACCTCATCCTGCAGAGCATATGTCAGTGCTAAAAAAAAAACAGATTAGAATACAAAGAACCTAATGAAATTAAGAGATGAACATGCATATATAGAATATATTTACCTAGAGCTTACCTCTGCTACAGCTTGCTTTGCTTTTATGCCCTAGAAATTCTGGTCCTTTGCAGCCCTTGAGAGCACATGATCTAGCTTTTTCTTGCCTTCTAGGAGATCGATATTGAATGTGGTGTATCTCTATTATTTCAAATCCCCAATATGTAATTTTCGGTCCTGTAGTATTCCTCTGAGTCTTCTTTCCAATGCCATAGGTCTGACCCAATTTGGATTCTTCAAGGCAAATTTATGTCCAATCTCTCACAATGACCTAATTATGGACTAGTTCAGTAGAGCAAACTTGTACGGAGTGCCACGTGTCACTATTTCTTCATTCAACTCTGAAATTGATATACAGAAAATTACAGTCTGTGCACTATCTGCCACTTTTTACAAAATTCCAACCTGATACTAAGAGAGAGAGTTATAATGATTTTCCCAAGGTTAACTCTCTGAGATGAAGTTCAGGAGCCTGCAAAAACCCTAACTTCCACAAATCATATATCTGAAAATATTGCGCACCATGATCTAAAATTTTTTCAGGAGCTTCCTTAGGATTTTGGCTTCGCCTCATACAAATTTCAGCTTCTGAACTTTCGTAGAAAAACATTTATAGCGAAAATTCCACAATAATCTGTTTTAAGTAGCAAAATCTCTACATGAGGAGGATATGAGGATCACAATTTATATAAATGCTTAGGTTGAGAGGGAATTCAACAAGTGAATGTGGGAGGGATTTTAGGAGCTTAAAAATTAATAATTATTGATTGTTCAATGACCACAACCAATTATTACTGACATGCCACAACCCCATGGGGTTTTAGCCCACTAACTGGGGTTAATAACTTCAAACATGAATATCTCTCAAACCGTGAAGAATTACGTGGCGTGCCATATATCAACGGAAACATCTCGATAAGTAGAAAGCATCAAAAATATCCTTGACTTGGAATATAGTAATTTGGTAGGTCAAAATTCCCTTGCAAGATCGAGGTATCCCCTGGTGCTTCTTGGGTTGACATCAATGACAACCACTGATCAACACATATCACCGAAAAAGGATGGAGGAAGTTGAAGAAAGGAATTTCAAGGAAATATGGAGTAAAATATCTTTACTATGGTTAAGGTATTCTCCCTAGCAAAAGATCTTTTCATGGCTCCTAAATCATGTATAGGATATAACTACTATAAATAGATGTGGTATGACATCATGAAATCATTAAGAAGAAAGAGCTTGGGACATCACCATGGGGAACCATGGAGGAAAAGGAGAAAAAATTTCATAATATGAAATACATAACCCTTGGGATCCTCATCGGAGAAGTCATCCAGGACATGACTCATCATACATCAAAAGGGAAACATTTTTCAAGACAAGGATATCAAAGATCCTCAAGATTATCTGATGGAGTCCTCATTGAAGGATTCACCGATCTAGAGAGGAAGCAAGTGTTTCATCAGAAACTCCAACCTATGGAGTTCATGGAATAAGGGTATGATTACATAAGAGACGAAGTAGATCAAGGGATTGAAGACTCTTCACTCCAAGGAAAACTGTTGCAGGATGACTCAAAGGAAGGAAATGATGCATAATCCACACCCGATGAAATTAATGTAATATGTACTCATATGAATTATGAGGTGATTGTACATTATCAAGGAGTTACACAATGGAATTTCCTGGGAATGAAATAAAACCGTGTGGAGAAAGAAAAGTAAGAGGTCGTGGGAAGTACAACCATGGAAAGAATTAGTCAACATCCAAGGAATCTAAGAAGACTTGACTAGAAAATCTCCTGGGAAGATATGTAGACTCTGGTAGTCTAGTATGGAAAAAATGGAGACCCTTGACAATACATATATTTAGGAGATGTGTCAATCTGTAAACAAATAATGTCGATGACTACAAGAATATGTGAAGGTGAAATATCATCACTAAGGTATTAAAGTTCATATTTATAATTAATTAAGATCTGATGAAATTATGTAGGGATGCCAAAGGGAAGTATATGTCTTCCATAGGCCGACAACCATATGGCAAGATGAAACAACCTTGGAAGAAGTATGGTTCAAAGGAAAGCATCATGGCATGAAGCTAGACCATATAAGAAGATTGATGGATCACTTTTTGATAGAATACATGACTCTTGGATGAAAGTGATGGATGATTTGTGCCCTATGTAGAGATCCCAAAGATGAAAACTCTTCAACAAAAAAGAAATTCATGACATTGATGGAAGGAGTTATTCACAAGTAGCTGGGTGTTTTCATCATTGTTGTTGCAGGTCCCTGATTAAGAGGGAGACTGATAATAAGTTTCTTACTTGGAAGAAACTCAATAATTCCTAAGCCAAGAGGGAGCTTAGGTACATTCCTTGTATAGGAATGAGTACATTCCTTTCTGGAATATGTCCTCCCTAATTGAGAAGGTGAGATAGACACATCATTCTGGTCTTCACCTGGAAGACAAAATGTGGGTTGGGTAATCATCTAGCATTCGATACTCTTTTGGGAATGTATTAGGGCATCCATAGAAAGAGTAGTCATGAAAGGATGAATATTCTTTAAGGAATGCGAATCCAACAGTAAGAATAGTCCCGATGGAAATATCCTATATGAACTCGAGTGGGATATGATCCAAGAGAGACAATGATGAAAGTGTCTACTTGTCATTGGTCTTGCCAGCATTGTAGCTCATGGTCTCATGGAGAGATGGAGTTGTTAGTCAAGGCCTTGCACTGTGACAATGCTGGTTGATATGATGCTATATATATGGGATTACTAATCAGATTCTTCTTATGAGATTATTCAAATTGAGAGTGACCATGTACCATTATGAATACCTCCCTAGTTAAGAGGGATTGTTGGAAAGTGTAACTAGGTTCGGTCTTCATAATGACTTGTAATTATGAATTTATGTAATGAAGAAGACAGATAATAAAATGAATTTTGTAATACTTGCCTCATGGGTTTCATGAGCAAGGAAGTTTTATTATAGGTCAAATACTTCTTCTTGGTGTCTTTAAGAATTTGGGTTGTCATTAATATGATTAGAGTCATGTATATGAAGTCATGTTACACTCATGTAAAGGAAAAATTATTGATGTAAGTGTATGCTCCAAGGCCTTGTCACTATCTCCTTGAAGTCGGCCTCAAATCAAAAGAATGAGAAAAACTCAAGTCAACTCAAAGTAAAGACAAAACTATTCAATAGGCCATTTCGGCTCATTCTCAGTGGAAACAACTATATAAAGGAACATTGGTCACAACAGAAAGACAAATTTTCAGAATTCCTCTCTTAGTTTTTCGGTAGGTTACCTCTGAGATTTTCGGATGGGTTAGAAAGACATATAGTTTGGACATCTATGTTTTGGATGGATCACTACATACAAAATGGTTTAGATCTCTTTGAGATTTCAGATAAGAAGAACAGAAAGCATAGTTTGGATCTGGGGTATTTCAGATCACATCTACAGTAAGGAAGATAAGCTAGTACATCGAAGAAATGAAGTTTTCCAATGAAGGAAGAAAGGCCCTGCCATGGGACTATACATCTCGGTTGAGGTATGCAACAAAGATCTAAAAAACAATGCGTAAGGAGAGGCTACACAGTGAAGGATGGAGATGCAAGTCTACTATAGTATGCCAGAATAAAGAGTTTGTGATCATTTCAGAGAAGAGGCAGTGCTATTCTCTGAAATGGTTTCATATGCTATGATACACACACACACACACACACACACAGAGTTTGAAGAAGAATTATTGTAGAAAATATATCTTTGTCTTGAGATCAAGGCTGCAACAAGAAGACCGAAGAAAAGTGTCTAGGTGACCGAGACTAGATCAAGGAAGAAAGAATAGAAGGTTGACAACCGAGATTCCCCAGGGATGGTGCAAAGTAGTGTTGAAAAGGAAGGTCATCATAAGTAACTAATAAGAACAGTAACAATGGTCTTGGAGACATATTAGTGTCAAGGGTTTGTGTCATGGTCTTGGTACTCGTCAATTGAAGATCTATAAGAAGAATTACTTTTGGATTTTCCTCTCCGAGAGGGAGAGGTTTTGGCACTAGCTTGAAAGCCTAAAATTCGATGTCTCTTGTGTATTTAATAATTGACTTGATGAAGAACATAATAATGTAACAAAAGTGAAATAAGTGTAACAGAATCACAAGTAATTATCATGAATGAGAAATTGAATTAAAAGCCCTAATTTCTCAACAATAAGTAGACTCATTTACACCAGTTATAGATCGCAACCTTAGAGTTGTTTGAGCAGATTCAATTCCATAACCACAACACAACTACATTGCCATTGGTTGATCATAGACAAAGAGATAAATTCAGGGTGGATAAGAAAGTATTTCAAGTTGGAAACTTCAAACATAAACAGGGGAAAGGTCTCCAGAATAGGTACTTAGAAAGAAACCACTGCACACATTTTGCCTTGTCCACAACCACATCCAAGGCATCAGAGCAACGACTCAAGCCAAGTTTTAGAGCCATCTGTAAATCACTCGCTTCTTTGGAATTCAAAGGGTTGTCTTCAATATGTTTTTTGGCTGTATCTACACAAACTACACCTTCCTCAATCTTTTGTAGATACATTTATACCAGGGTGTTGGCAATCTCATATTGATGAAGTTTCTTATCCCATGAATTCTCTATGAAGAAAATTTGAAGAGCTTGAGCAACTTTTAGTGGTTTTCCACTCCTGAAAATTAGAATCGGAGCATTAAAAAATCAGTGAATATGTCAATAACATTATAGTTTAGGGATCAAACTTGTCACCTTTAATACTTCCAAGTCCATAATACCGATTACAATATGGTGCCCAATCTCAACTGGAAAATGAATGAAATAGTAAAAACCTATTGGTTGAAATTGTTCCATGCTTGCAGGCTGACTATTTTTTCAATCTATTCTTCATTCTTAGCACTCGTGCGGATGCATCACATATTTCACTCAAATAGGAATCCAAAATTGATTAAAAATTTCTCGTGTTTCTCAATTAAGAGTGGATATACTCACAGGGAACAATAATTCATGAAGCCTATAAACATGACACTGAAGCATTATACTCAATAAGCACTCTATTTCATCTAGGAAGCAATCATAGAGGAGAAGGCGCCTTGAAAATATTATGAACACTTGATCAATTTCATCAAAATTCTAACTAAATGAAATTCACCAAAATTCTAATGCGAGGAAAAAGAAAAGATTGGATAATTTTATTAATCTGAAACCGATGAACACAAAAGCAGGAAATGGGGCTTTAAAAGCACATTAGTATAAATACAAGTAGGATTCCAATGCAGCTCCTATAACTAGGCTATCAAACCGAAACAAATATATATATATATATATATATATAATAATAAAAAATAAAAAAATAAAATAAAAATAAAAAAATAAAAAAAAATAAAAAGTATTCTAGACACAGAGGAACAGAACTTACCACAACCAATAACAGTCATTGGCATAAGAAGGTTGGTACTTACAAGCTAAGAGTTGTTGTCATGACGTAACCTGCAAGCTTCCCATCTACACAATAATTTGCTCCAAACATCAAAACAAATGTATTCTAGACACAGAGGAACAGAACTTACCAAAACCAATAGCAGTTGTTGGCATAAGAAGGTCGGTGCTTACAGGCTAAGAGTTGTTGTCATGGCGCAACCTGCAAGCTTCCCATCTACACAATAATTCGCTCCAAGATTTTGATGGAGGAACTTAAAATTCAATTCATTAACACAATAGTAATCATAATAATAAAATAAAAGCAATCTTTCTTGGAAATTAAATTCAAATTCGAAGTACAATATTCAGATGTGTGTGAATCATGATTACAATTTCTTCTAATGGAGGAACTTAAAATTAAATTCATTAACACAATAGTAATCACAATAATAAAATAAAAATCAATCTTTCTTGGAAATGAAATTCAAATTCGAAGTACAATAGTCACATGTGTGTGAATCACGATTACAATTACTGTAAATGAGATCGACTCCAATTCTAATTGAATCCGTTGAATCTAATAGAAATTTATTTTAGTAAGAGATTCAAGGTTTATGAATAGTTCCAAAGAGATGCTTTTGCAGAGATTGATCCATTAACATCATAGAAATTATCAGTAGTATAATTTTATTGTTCGAGCATCCATGGAGAGGTTACTAGTAGACCCTCTGCCATGTTTCCCATAATATTGGGCAAATCGAACATTATATCATCATTTATGCTCATCCACTCAGTCTCTGAAAGAAAAATTGAAACCTAAACCGAATTCGACACGCAAAATTTTGTTGCATCTTCATTATTCGTGGAGTCTACAGGGATTGCAGTGTCTGCATGACTAGGGATCACATTCTTCTTCCCCACGGGGTCAAGGGATCGATCCTCACTATGATATTCTTCTGAAGGCATATGAATTTCGTCGTAGTGATGACATTTGTGGCCTGGATGTCATTGGGGGACAATGTGGTGGGGCGAGGCAATGAAGCGAAAAATTGAGGAACGCAGATTTCCCCTTAATGCTCAGAGCCACTACATTGTGGGCTCGAGTTTCCATATCTGGTGTGGGGAACATGCCCAACCAAATTTTGTACTTATTCTTGGGCTCTCGAATCTCTAAAACCCATCTTCCCCAAGTTATAATTCTTATGCCTCTGTAAGGAAGGTGCCACTTTCCTTTAATTTTCACCTCGTGAGATGAAGGATAGGCATTGGAGCATACAGGAAGGGGGAAATAAAATGGAAGACGATTTGCAAATGATTTATTGAATGGTGGATAAAAATGAAATCTATCAGACATGCGAGCACATATTCATGCATGGAAAATTCCTCATCGTAGAGTGCAGTCTCAAATATAGGCAGAAGCCTACAAAAGATGAGTTTGGAGTTGAAGCAACAAGTGCATGCCAATTTAACTGCCAACATGGTCTCTGAATTTTTTGATTGCAATCCATTTCCAATATAAATTGCCAATCTAGATTTCATCAAACCTTCATCCTCCTCCTTTGCCTCCTTCTCCAGCACATACTAAAAATCACCAAAATGAAATAATTATTAACTTGTGAACATAAATGTTAAATGCTAAACCCTAAACCCCCATTTTTAATAACAAATCCTAAAAATTAACCCTCAGCTGCATTCAAATTATAAATCTAAAGCCTGCACTCTAAAACAAAGCTCTTTGTTGTTGGTGTTCTCCAGTATAAACCGTAGACTTCTAAGTCAGCTATGTAGTTTAAAATACATATCATTTATACTCTAAACACAATGGTAATGGATCCTTAAATTTGAAATCACGAGCCCCAACCTATCGTTGCATTTTAAATTCTAAGATATAAATCCTAATTTTTGGGTAGATCTCTACTAAAATCATGACTCCTAAAAATATTCCCATAGAGATTAAATTGAGGTTTTAATAAATTAAAAATGAGAATACTTTTATATATACAAATGTGAAATTCATACAATATAAATAATATTATAAAGAACCACGATAGATGCATTTTAACCAAAGATCCAAGCAAAGGGAGAAAGAAAAGTGACTAACAATGATAGAGGAAAGATAGTGCATGATTCTTTTAAGTTTTTTATTATTGTATTTTCTTTGACATGATTGAACCAAAATATAGGTTTAATATTTTACAACCAATTATGTTTGTTTTTTGTTTTTTGTCTAGAGACTTTCTTAAATAAAATACAATGGGATCATATTTAAGAGAGAGAGAGAGAGAGAGAGAGAGAGAGAGTTGGATGGAGGGGGAATATAGTGGGGGAGAGTGATCCGTATTTTATGCAGGAACACAATAGAATACAGATATAACCATAGATACAGAGATGCAGCGGAAATAATGCTTCAATTTATTAATAAATGAATGACTGAAATAAGCTTACAAACATAATGGAAACAAGCTAGGGCGCTGGTAGCGTATCTCTGAGAAGAGATGTGGCGACACAGTCTCGAACCGTGTTACATTGAGGCTCGCAGTTTCCACATACATAATGGAAATAGATGAGCTAGGGTACTGGCAGCGTATCCCTGAGAAGAGATGTGGTGGCTACCAGCCCCTGAACTGTGTTACAATGCAGACATGATAGAGATGTGGCGAGCTAGGGCACTGGTAGCACTTATCTCTGAGAAGAGATGTATCGGCTCCCAGCCCCCTCAACTGTCTTACAATGAGGCTCGAGGGTCTATTTATTGTTGAGAAACAATGTAGAATCCGAAACGTCCAAAAGCCTAACCGTAGGAGATGAAGCGCCAAAACTGTGGGCCCCGTTTGGGTAAATTGGTGGTTCAACTTCTTGGGGACGTAACTTTGGCATCCGATCTCCGTTTGACGCGATCAATAGCTCGTTAGAAAGATCTATCTGGGGAGTACAATTTTTGGACGAGCAACATCGGTCCATGGACCCATGTTGCTCTCCGTTTTCCCAAAAAACGTCGTTTAGGGCCTCAAAACGGCTCCGAAAGTTCAGGACCCGAAAAACTGCTAAAAATAGTAAGTTGTGCCAAAACTTACAAACTGAAATAACTGATGGTGGGGGTTCAAATGGACTTGATGGGTGGCCACCAATATCCACCTAGATTATTAATGCCCCAAAACGGCTCCGGGTGTGCAGGACCCGAAAACCTGCTATAAATAGTAAGCTGTGTTGAAGCTGAAAACTGAAAGAATTGATGCTGCGGGTCCAAATGGAATAGGTGGGAGGCCACCGATATCCACCTGGATCATTCCTCCCTCCTTAGGAAGCAATGGTCTCCATTGCGTTAAGTTCCTCCATGGGGGGGGGGGGGGGAAATTTTGCTGAACTTGGTGTTGGATTTAGATATGCCACTGGTGGGTAGCCATTAAAGGATCTGGAAAAAAAAATTGTTCATCATCGTGTTCCTTTGTTTCTCAAGGGCATCCTCGAGAAAGATTTTGATAGGATCTCCTGCTCCCTCGTCTTTCTTTCCTTCCTACATGGGGGTCGTCAGGGTTGCGAGGTTGAACTCCTTATACCCTCGCCGCATTGGGGACATGAAGAGAAAAACAGAGAAAGAGGAGACCCGCTCTGATACCATTGATCCGGATTTTATGCAGGAACACAATAGAATACAGATATAACCATAGATACAGAGATGCAGCGGAAATAATGCTTCAATTTATTAATAAATGAATGACTGAAATAAGCTTACAAACATAATGGAAACAAGCTAGGGCGCTGGTAGCGTATCTCTGAGAAGAGATGTGGCGTACGCAGGCCCCTGAACTGTGTTACATTGAGGCTCGCAAGCCTATTACAGACATAATGGAAATAAAATAGCCAGGGTACTGGCAGCGTATCCCTGAGAAGAGATGTGTCGGCTACCAACCCCTGAACTGTGTTACAATGCAGACATAATGGAGATATGGCGAGCTAGGGCACTGGTAGCGCTTATCTATGAGAAGAGATGTATCGGCTCCCAACCCCCTGAACTGTCTTAAAATGAGGCTCAAGGGCCTATTTATTGTTGAGAAACAATGTAGAATCCGAAACGTCCAAAAGCCTAACCGTAGGAGATGAAGCGCCAAAACTGTGGGCCCCGTTTGGGTAAATTGGTGGTTCAACTTCCCGGGGACGTAACTTTGGCATCCGATCTCCGTTTGACGCGATCAATAGCTCGTTAGAAAGATCTATCCAGGGAGTACAGACTTGAATGCGCAACATTGGTCCATGGACTTTGATGTTGCTCTCCTCGTTTCCCAAAAAACGTCGTTTAGGGCCTCAAACGCTCCAGAAGTTCATTAAGGACCCGAAAAGTCGCTAAAAATAGTAAGTTGTGCCGAAACTTACAAACTGAAATAACTGATGGTGGGGGTTCAAATGGACTCGATGGGTGGCCACCAATATCCACCTGGATTATTAATGCCCCAAAACGGCTCCGGGTGTGCAGGACCCGAAATCCTGCTATAAATAGTAAGCTGTGCTGAAGCCGGAAAATCGAAAGAATTGATGCTGCGGGTCCAAATGGAATAGGTGGGAGGCCACTGATATCCACCTAGATCATTCCTCCCTCCTTAGGAAGAAATGGTCTCCATTGCGTAAAGTTCCTCCATGGGGGGGGGGGGGGGGGGGGGTTTTGGTGAACTGGTGTTGGATTTAGATGTGCCACCGGTGGGCAGCCATTGAAGGATCTGGAAAAAAAAAATTGTCCATCATCGCGTTCCTCTGTTTCTCAAGGGCATCCTCGAGAAAGATTTTGATAGGATCTCCTGCTCCCTCGTCTTTCTTTCCTTTCGACATGGGGGTCGTCGGGGTTGCGAGGTTGAACTCCTTATACCCTAGCCGCATTGGGGACATGAAGAGAAAAATAGAGAAAGAGCAGACCCACTCTGATACCACTGATCCGGATTTTATGCAGGAACACAATAGAATACAGATATAACCATAGATACAGAGATGCAGCGGAAATAATGCTTCAATTTATTAATAAATGAATGACTGAAATAAGCTTACAAACATAATGGAAACAAGCTAGGGTGTTGGTAGCGTATCTCTGAGAAGAGATGTGGCGTACGCAGGCCCCTGAACTGTGTTACATTGAGGCTCGCAGGCCTATTACAGACATAATGGAAATAGATGAGCTAGGGTACTAGCAGCGTATCCCTGAGAAGAGATGTGGTGGCTACCAGCCCCTGAACTGTGTTACAATGCAAACATGATAGAGATGTGGCGAGTTAGGGCACTGGTAGCGCTTATCTCTGAGAAGAGATGTATCGGCTCCCAGCGCCCTCAACTGTCTTACAATGAGGCTCGAGGGCCTATTTATTGTTGAGAAACAATGTAGAATCCGAAACGTCCAAAATCCTAACCGTAGGAGATGAAGCGCCAAAACTGTGGGCCCCGTTTGGGTAAATTGGTGGTTCAACTTCTCGGGGACGTAACTTTGGCATCCGATCTCCGTTTGACGCGATCAATAGCTCGTTAGAAAGATCTATCCGGGGAGTACAATTTTTGAACGCGCAACATTGGTCCATGGACCCATGTTGCTCTCCGTTTTCCCAAAAAACGTCGTTTAGGGCCTCAAAACGGCTCCGAAAGTACAGGACCCGAAAAACTGCTAAAAATAGTAAGTTGTGCCGAAACTTACAAACTGAAATAACTGATGGTGGGGGTTCAAATGGACTTGATGGGTGGCCACCAATATCCACCTGGATTATTAATGCCCCAAAACGGCTCCGGGTGTGCAGGACCCGAAAACCTGCTATAAATAGTAAGTTGTGTTGAAGCTGAAAAACTAAAAGAATTGATGCTGCGGGTCCAAATGGAATAGGTGGGAGGCCACCGATATCCACCTGGATCAGAGAGAGACATAGAGGTGGAAGAGATAGGGATGGAGAGGAAGGAAGAGAGAGAGGAGGGGGGGAGAGGAGGAGAGAGGTAGGGAGAGAGAGATGTATTTGGAAGGGGGAAGAGAGGGATGAAATAACAAAGACATTGAGAGATATATGTGGAGAGAGAGAGGGAGTGATAAGGGAGAGATGAAGATGGAATGAGAGAGGGAGGAGACGAGGGAAGGGCGAGAAAAGGAAAGGA
The DNA here is from genome assembly GCA_034641835.2 of Pinus albicaulis. Classification (NCBI taxonomy): domain Eukaryota; kingdom Viridiplantae; phylum Streptophyta; class Pinopsida; order Pinales; family Pinaceae; genus Pinus; species Pinus albicaulis. Next base: position 837,364,073 of record CM076582.1, on the reverse strand, counting down.
TAGAGATAGGGAAATAAGGGGAAGAGATAGACATGGAGACATAGATATGGATGGGGGGAGTGAGAATGAGAGAGGGAGGGAGATAGTGACAGAGTTGGAGGATGGCGAGATAGAGTGTGTGTGATGGGGGGGAGAGATAGAGGGAGGTGGGAGAGAAAATGAGAGAGAGGAAGGAAAAGAGAGGGGACTTGAGAGATATAGGTGAAGAGAGAGAGGGAGTGATAAGGGAAAGATTGAGATGGAATGAGGAAGAGAGAAGACAAGGGAAGGGAGAGGAAAGGAGAGGATAGGGATAGGGAAAGAAGGGAAAGGGAGGGACATGGAGACATAGATATGGAGGGGGAAGAGAGGGGGAGAGTGAGAAGGAGAGAGAGAGGAAGATAGTGACAGAGTTGGAGGGTGGAGAGAGAGAGAGTGTGTGATGGGGGGAGAGATAGAGGGAGGTGGGAGAGAAAGGGAGAGAGAGGAAGGAAGAGAGAGAGAGAGAGGGAGTTGGAAGGGGGAGAAATACATAGAGAGAGAAAGGTGGAGAGGGAGAGAGAGAGAGAGAGTATGCTTTAGGGGTGAGAAGGAGAGACAAGGGGAGATAAAGATATACATGGAGGGGGAAGAGTGGGAAGAAGAGAGAGGCGGAGAGAGAGAGAGAGAGTATGTTTTGGGGGTGAGAAGGAGATATATATATATATATATATTAGAGAGAGAGAGAGAGAGATGTATATATATATATATTAGAGAGAGAGAGAGAGATGTGTTTAGGGGGCTGAGATAAAGAGACAGATAAGAAGAGATGGAGTGAGGTATAGATATAGATGGAAGGGGGGGGAGAGGGACTAAGAGAAAGATAGAGAAAGGGAGGGAGAGGTGGAGAGAGAGAGGGAGGAGAGAGGGAGGGGGAGAGAGAAGGATAGAGGGAGGAAGATAAACACAAAATGGAAGGTTAAGAGAGAGGGAAGAAGAAAGAGGCACATAGAGACACATACAAACATAGAAGTTAGATATAGAAAGTCATGAATATTTTAATTTTTCACTAATATAGATGTATTTTTTTTAAAGCTTGGCAGGACTACATCTTCATCATGTCCCACATATCACCCCGATCGGGGCAGGGAATTGAACCGGTGACTTCACATCAAGGAGTGCCTTAACAGAACACCTGATCACCGTCTATCCAAGACCCCGTGGACACTAAAATATTTGTATTGATTTCGGTGTAGTTGTTGATTTCTAATCCTATTTGATCACTTTCACTAGATGCATTGATTTCAATGTAGATGTCGATTTCTAATCCTATTTAATACCTTACACTAGATGCATTGATTTCAGTGTAGATGTTGATTTATATTCCTATTTTATTGCTTGCACAAGATGCATTGGTTTCAGTGTAGATATTGATTTCTAATCGCATTTGATCGCTTGCACTAGATGCATTGATTTGAGTGTAGATGTCGATTTTTAATCCTATTTAATACCTTACAGTAGATGCATTGATTTTAGTGTAGATGTTGATTTCAACTCCTATTTGATTGCTTGCACTGGATGCATTGGTTTCAATGTAGTTATTGAATTATAATCCTATATGATCGCTTGCACTAGATGCATTTATTTCAGTGTAGATGTTGATTTATAATCCTATTTAATACCTTACACTAGATGCATTGATTTGAGTGTAGATGTTGATTTCTACTCCTATTTGATTGCTTGCACTGGATGCATTGGTTTCAATGTAGATATTGATTTCTAATCGTATTTGATTGCTTGCAGTAGATGCATTGGTTTTAGTGTAGATGCTGATTTCTAATCCTATTTGATTGTGTTGCACTAGATGCATTGATTTTAGTGTAGATGTTGATTTCTAATCCCATTTGATTGTTTGCACTAGATGCATTGATTTCAGTGTAGATGTTGATTTCTGATTTGATGCAACTAGATGTATGATTTACATTAATTTCAAAATAGTTAGATTAATATTATGACTTGATTTCAGTGTAAGCACATCTCTGCCTCCTCCATCTATATCTTTATCTCCCATTGTCTCTCTTTTAACTCTCTATCTCACCCCCCAAAGACACACACACACACACTCTCTCTCTCTCTAACACTTCTCTTTCCATATCTATATCTCTTCCTCCCTTCCTATCTTTGCCTCTGTCTTCTTCCCTCTCTCCACCCCCCCCCCCCCCCCCCCCCCACTCCATTTATATCTCTATTTCACCCCCAAAACATACACTCTCTCACAATGTATGCACATAAACATTATTCATGACGTGAATTGACTCATGTGTTACAATAATTCAACCATAAATAAAATACTTGAAAAGTTAATCTTCAATAAAATGTTCACTTACCCGAAATGTCTTCTTCATTAAACTGTAAACTATTTGTAATTGGCTACATTCTTATTATTCCCATTTTCCATCATTCAACATTGTTAATCACTTTGCATTGAAACGCGGTAATAGAAAATAACTAATAGGTGTGACAATAAGAACAATAGAAGAAAATAGTTCAGATTGATCACAATGAAGATTGTTTGTAATTGGCTATATTCTTATTATTCACATTTTCCATCATACAACATTGTTACATTGTCACTTTGCACTTAAATTTTTTATTTCATCATTTTTCATCATTCAAGTTACTAACAGTCTCTCTAATCTCAACAAACTGAGGTAACTAAGCAAACTTAAAATTAAATTGACCAAATTAATCTTAGACATATTTAGCATATTTAAAACGATCAACATAATTAGATGTTCAACAATTTTAGTATGACCGCACACGATTGAAACTAACATAGATCCATATTAACCCCAAATCTATCAAGCACCAAGAGAGATCAAATCTCTCGAGGTGCAAACCTTTCCTCAAGTTTTTCACTCAAAAAAGAGGTTTGCACCTTGAGAGATTTGATCCCTATCGGTGCTTGATAGATCGGGGGATAAGATGGATCTAGGCTAGTTTACAAATGAAATGACCTTTGTTAAGCAAGATTGAAAATTTGTATTGTTTAAAATACATTTTTGAATGCATAAATGGATTCAACACCTTGAAAAATCCTAAGACATGTTAGATCTAAGACTTTTGTGATCCATATTGCAAATGATAATATTTTTCGGATTAATCACATTATCAGATTTGGTGGACATTTTGAACCAATTAATGTAGTTCATCTTAAGACAAAAGTGAAAAAATCAATCAATCTTAAATAATTATGCCTTAAGGCATTTTTATTTGAAAACAACTTCCCTAGCCGCCAGCGTGTCCATGTCTCAGTCATTGGATCAAACAACCCATGAAATTGATCCATGGTATTCATGTGGAATATAGTTTATTTAAAGGGGGAAATTAAAATGGCCTAAATCAATCTTAACTCTAGATCCACCAAGAGCTACGAGGGATCAAATGTCTTGATATGCAAACCTCTGTTAGAATGAAAAGAGAATTGATCCCTCTAATAAACAATATATATCGAAACTAACTATTAAATAAAATTATTTTTAATTGTTTATAGCCATTATTCTTTTAAAATTTTAGTTAATAAAATGTATCTAAATTTTCATACATCCAAATATACATAGTTTTTCTTCTTCTATATTATTTTTGTTATAACTATTTTTTTTTTTTTTTTTACTAAGTTAAATTGAATTTAGATAATAAAATAAAATAACGATAAACTATAAAAACAACCCATGGAATTGACCCATGGTATTCATGTGGAATATAGTTTATTTAAAGGGGGAAAATAAAATGGCCTAGATCAATCTTAACTCTGGATCCACCAAGAGCCAAGAGGGATCAAATGTCTTGATATGCAAACCTCTTTTAGAATGAAAAGGGAATTGATCCCTCTGATAAACAATATATATCGAAACTAACTATTTAATAAAATTATTTTTAATTGTTTATAACCATTATTCTTTTAAAATTTTAGTTAATAAAATGTATCTAAATTTTCATACATCCAAATATACATAGTTTTTCTTCTTCTATATTATTTTTGTTATAACTATTTTATTATTTTTTATAGTATTATTTTTTTTGCTTTTTTAATAAGTTAAATTGAATTTAGGTAATAAAATAAAATAATGATAAACTATAAAAACAGCCCATGGAATTGACCCATGGTATTCATGTGGAATGTGGTTTATTTAAAGGGGAAATTAAAATGGCCTAGATCAATCTTAACTCTGGATCCACCAAGAGGCAAGAGGGATCAAATGTCCTCATATGCAAACCTCTTTTAGAATGAAAAGAGAATTGATCACTCTGATAAACAATATATATCGAAACTAACTATTTAATAAAATTATTTTTAATTTTTTATAATCATTAATTTTTTAAAATTTTAGTTAATAAAATGTATCTAAATTTTCATACATGCAAATATACATAGTTTTTCTTCTTCTATATCATTTTTGTTATAACTATTTTATTATTCCAAAAATACATGGTTTTTTTTGTTATATATTATTTATGTTACAACTGTTTTATTATTCATGAGTAGTATTTCTTAATATATAAAAAATTAAAAACAATCTCAAGCCAGAAAATGCTTCAATTCCATTACTGAGGTCGAGGAAGATAACTCCATTCATAAGGACTTTGCAAGTATCAAAAGAGCAACTTTTCTGCATTTTCAGAATTTTTACAATGAGGATGTGAACCTAGTCCATAACAATGATCTTTTGGACGGGATCCCCTCTTCAATCACTGCTGAGATGAGCCTCCTTCTTGAAGCTAAAGTCACAAAGGCTGAGGTCAAGAATTCTCTCTTTGCCATGGACCCAGACAAAGCCCCGGGTCCTGATGGGTTCTCAACCAGATTCATCCAATCTTGCTGGCACATTGTGGAAAACGATCTATATAAAATGGTTCAAAAATCCCAGAACTGTCAGAAAATTGGGGGTAGTACAAACTCTGCGTTCCTTGCTCTCATCCCTAAGGAGAAAGGTGCCAGATCCTTCAACAGATTTTGTACCATCTCTCTTTGCAATACTGGTTATAAGTTAATCACCAAAGTAATAGCTAACAGGTTGAAATATCTTCTCCCCGCAATAATCCCTGAAAATCAAGGGGGCTTTATTCATGGTAGACAACTTGTGGACAATTTCACTTTAGTTCAAGAGGCAATTCTCTCAAGCCAGCAACGCAAGGAAAAAGGTATGGTTATCAAACTGGACTTAGCTAATGCCTTTGATCGTGTTAGGCATAGTTTTCTTTTGAATGTTCTGAAAAAAATTGGATTTGGTGAGAAATTTATAAATTGGATTCAGGCTTGCATTTTGGAGCCATGGATTGCTCCCCTTGTAAATGGCAGAGCTGCTGGCTTTTTCAAAGCTTCAAGAGGGCTAAGGCAGGGCTGCCCTCTTTCTCCTCTATTGTTTGTCCTCGAAGCCTCTGTTTTAAGTTTTCATCTAAACAAAAAAATGCAAGAGCAGGAGATCTCAGGTCTTTGTATCGCAAGAGGAGTCAACAGTATTAATCATGCCCTATTTGCAGATGATACTTTGCTTCTGGGGGCTGCTTCGATTCATTCGGCCAACAGATTCAAAGAAGCTATAGACGAGTATTGTTTAGCGTCGGGAAGCAGTCTCAACAAGGGGAAATGCCATATTTATAGTTGGAATACTTCGCCCAACTTGCTCAGTTCCATTGCAAGATGTTTTGGCTTCGCAGCCTCTTCAACTTGGACTTCTTTCAAATACCTTGGGCTCCCTATCTTCCTCAAGCGAGCCTTCAGTCGGGATTGGCTCCCTCAAGTGGAAAAATTCAAAACCAAGCTTCAGGCTTGGGGTTTCAACTGGCTTAATATTGCGGGCAAATCAGTTCTCATCAAATCTGTCCTATGCAGTCTTCCCCTTTTTCAGTTTTCTGTTCTTCTAGCTCCTGTTGGCATCATTAAGAGAATGGATCAGCACATCCGGCACTTTTTTTGGAAGGGGGGTAAAAACAATGAGAAAAAATTCCCTCTGGTTAATTGGGAGATTGTCTCCAAACCTCTGAGGGAGGGGGGTTTAAATTTCAAGGACCTTTCCCTTCAGAATACTGCCATGGGAGCCAAACTTCTCTGGAAAATCATCGCGCCTAAGCCTGGCTGGGCCCAATTAGCACTTTGGAAGAAATATTTCAAAGGTATGAGACTCAGATGCTTGGATGACCCTCTCCCACAAGGCGTCTCCCCCTTTGCAAGGCTCTGCGCCAAAGCTGCTCCACTTATCACCTCCAACGCTTACTTGATTCCTGGAAATGGCAAGAAAATCAATATCTGGACAGATCGTATTATGAATCGTGACCCGATTGGTGACTGCCCCTCCCTGAATGCGCTGAGATGCTGGATGACCACTGCTGGGAAATCTACTTTGTGGGACATCTCCACTTGGACTGGATCACGTTGGACAGGCTGGGATTTTTTGGATGTGCCCCCGGAGCTTCTCCAGGACTGCAACACTCTCCGCTCCATGTTGAATGGAATAGCTCCCACACATATGCGCAAAAGAGACACGCGTGGCTGGGGTACGCTGGCTGCAGGTTACACTGTAGCTCAAGGCTACGCCATGCTCGTTCTGAGACCACACGTCCCTCCGGACACTGCTCCCTGGGCAGCGATCTGGCGTATTCATTCTCTGCCTAAAATTGACATGTTTTTTTGGATCTTATGCTACAAAAAAATCCTTACTGATGATAATTGCATAAACGTGGTTTTTATGGTCCGTCCAGGTGCTCTTTGTGCAGAGAGAGTGTGGAATGTGCCACGCACCTAATGTTAAATTGCAAATTTGCTGAGCAGGTTTGGAAAGAGCTAATGGATGATTGGAACCCCAGCTTTGTTCTTCCCTCTTCTATTACTGAACTCTTTGCAAATTGGCAGAGCAATTATCCCGGTCCACCTCCCAAAAACAAAGTGATCAAAGTCGCCTGGTCTTCTCTCCCTAAAATCTGCTGCTGGCAGATCTAGCTAGAGCGAAATAGCAGAATCTTCAGAGACACTCAGCACGATGTCAAAGTGGTCACGGCCAAGATAAAATTCCAGCTAAAAGAGAGTTTGGGAGATCAAAAAGATGCATCAAATCTAAACCAGATTGATTCTGTTTGGGGTGCCTCCCTAAATCTGCAATTTCATCAAGCCATCAGCAATACTTCCCCCTCTGAAGACTGGCAAATAAGGGGGAAAAATAATGATGATTTTCAAGACTGGATCTCCACTCAAAAGGTGCACTCTCTCTTCTTCGATGGGGCATCAAAGGGAAATCCCGAAAGCGCTGGGGCAGGAGGAATTGTTAAAAATGCTGAAGGTCTATTGATCCACCGCTTTGCCTGGGGTCTGGGGATCAACTCCAGCATCCAAGCTGAGGCTTTGGCCCTCTTTCAAGGACTTAAGTTACTCCTGAACTTAGGGATCAAGGAGGCTAATATTTTCGGGGATTCCCAAGTGGTTATAAAAACCATGGTGTCAAACACTTCCCCTCGGGATCTAAGATTGGCAAGATTGATATCTAGAATCAGAAGCTTGGGAAAATCCTTTCAAAACTTGAATTTATTCCATGTGTTGAGGGATAACAACAAAGACGCAGATCTTGAAGCTAATAAAGCTGCCCTTCTCTCTATTGGGGTAATGACAAGAGATGGGGACGAAACATGGGATCCAATACCATAATCTGTCAGTTGAAATGTTTTACTGCTTGCTTTTGAATCAGTTTGTTTGTACTTTCAAGCTTAGGGAAATCACAGAAATCGATTGCATAGCTGTAGACATAAAAAGCTGGAAGCTATTCACAAACACCATTGCAATTCTGGCTATTGATATCTTCTGGGCACTGCCCCTCCTCAATGTAATCTGGATTCTGGCAGTTAGGCCAACAGTTAATACAATCCATAACCGTTCCTATGAAAAAAAATTTAAATTAATAACGAATTTTTTTAAAATATGTGATATTTTTTAAATTTCCAAATTATTTCAGAGGACATGATTTATCTTGAGAAATAATGATGAATGTTCATAATTCTCATTTCTTAATTAACACTAAAATTACCTTTAATTACTTAATTGTAATAGTTTGTAACTACATACATACTCTTTCAAATATGTTTTTGTTAATGAATATCAAATATTATTATCATCAAATATATATCTTAAAAATATACAATTATAATTATATATAATTATAAAATAATATTTTTAAAAATTGATGTAGAAATTCGATTGTGAAAGTTGACTTTTTTAATGATATAACTAGTAAATCTATTATCTTTTTTTATTTTTTTAATGATTTGTTTAAGATTAACATTTGTATGTTGTCATGAGGATAATTTTTATTTTTCATGTCAATTACCTTTTATTACTCTAGGAGGTTCTTAATATTGCTTTTTTTTTAATAAATGAAACTCAATTATATATTTAATAAGATGACTAGGTAAGAGAATTTGAGGATTATATATATATATATATATATATATATATATATATATATATATATATATATATATATATATATAATGTCCGTTGACAATGTGAATGCTTATTTACCTAATTTTGGCTCCCATGTTCAATACCTCCCCATGAGGTTTGAAGATAATAGGTAATAGAAATTGAATGACATATAAAACAAATAATTTATACTTCAAAAAATCAGTTCTATATATTATAGTAGTTATAGCTTGAGAAATCTTTCAATTTGGCATTCAATTCTTTATTAATAAAGTTGTTTTACTTAGTAGGGAGTACAATAATTTTGTAATCAAATAATAGAATAAAACATATTCACAATATAATTTATTTGAACGAATAAATGTGTGTAAAATATTTTAATAAGAAACTAGATTTGTAATTATAAAATATAAAACTATAACTTAAATTTGTGAAATTACTTTGTATCTTTTATTTTTTTTATTTTTTATTTTTATTTTTTTTTTATTTTATTATTTTTTTTTATGTATATAGAGAAAGACTAAACCAAGTTTGGAGTTAAGAAAATAAACCATAACATGAATAACAATATCTCCTTCCAAAAATGTCTCCATATTAAAATGCCATTCACTTTTATTGTATACCAAGACTATTGTTCTTCATATACAATTTCTGACATGCACGCAATTGACCCTCGGATATGTAGATGAACTTGGAGCAAACTCTATTTCTTAAAAATTCTCTTTATTTACATCTATGCTAGATATATTGTACTTGAATGTATTTAAAATATCTTATTTGAATTACATGCTTGCTTGTTTCCGAGGATTATTAATCACCAAAGGATTTTCACTCGAATTTTCTATTTCAATATCTATAACAAAATTTTTATATATGTGAATAGATTATGTTGGTTTACATATATGTTTTCACCCACAATTTCCTATTTCAATATCTATAACAAAATTTTCTGGTTGATAACTCTTATAATCAATATCTTTGAAACCTCCACGACCTGCATCCATGGAAGCAAAATATGTCTTTAATTCCTTCACGATGGCTCCTTCTCTGCAACAACTTATTTCACTATGTTGGTTTACATATATGTTTTCACCCACAATTTCCTATTTCAATATTTATAACAAAATTTTCTGGTTGATAACTAATCAATATCTTTGAATCCTTCTCTGCAACAACTTATTTCACTATGTTGGTTTACATATATGTTTTCACCCACAATTTCCTATTCCAATATCTATAATTTTTTTTTTAATAACTCTTATAATCAATATCTTTGAAACCTCCACGACCTGCTTCCATGTAAGAAAAAATTTCCTTTCATTCCTTCACGATGGCTCCTTCTTTGCAACAACTTATTTCTTCTAGGCTACTCTTTCCTATGCTATTGCCTTACGGCATTTCTTTTGCAACATATGGTGCAATTGCTAGTAAATAACAAAGATGCATGCATGAGGGTCCAGAGTTAGCCGTTAGGAAATAGTTATTAAATTAACTAAAATATATATGGATTAGTTAAATAAATTCAATAATATTATAAGGGTGTAGATTTTATATAAAGAATTAGATTATTCATCCGAATAAGTTTAATGTTTATATTATAAATTAATAAATTAATTAAAAATTTTAAAAATTAGATTGAGAGTTTAATTATTTAAAATTAAGAAAATGATATTTATTTAAAACTTGAATTAAAATAAAACTATCAATAAATATCATGTTAAGAATTTATGTAAATTTTATTTAAAAAAAAAGGAAGCAAGGGGAGATCAAGAAGATAGGGCTTAATTTCCAACCATTATCTCTATTGAGAATGATGAATGATATTTTAACTTCCAGCAATGATTATGGAATCCTCAATGCAGACATGGTGCTTGGATTTCTCCGCATGTTCGGCTAGAGCTTATGAGCGAAAATGGCTGGTTGTGCTTAATGTCGGTTGCATGTTCTTGAATTCTCTTTATTAATTAATTCAAGTTTTAAATAAATACCATTTTCTTAATTTTAAATAATTAAACTCTCATTATAATTTTTGAAATTTTGAATTAATTAATTAATTAATATAAATATTGATGATGATGAAGACGATGGTGGTTATTATCGGTTAGGACCAATGGAGTCTATGGTGGTTATTCACCGTTAAGACCAATGGAGTCTATTGGACCTTAAGAGAAGAAATAATCTAAGTTTGATTTTTCAAAATCTTGTTTTTATGGTCAAAGAGAAGGGAAATAAGTGCTCCAAGATCACTAATTCTTTATATACAATCTACGCCCTTATAATATTATTAAATTTATTTAACTAATACTTATAAAATTATTTTAAATATATATATGTTTGACTAATAAATTTATTAATTCCTAATGGCTAGTTTATAATTAAATATTATTTTAATTAATTTAATAACTATTTGTTTACTGCTAATTTCTAATGGTTAACTTTGGAAGTTATGCATCCTTGCTATTTATTATTTAGGATTGATTGATTTTTTAATCTAAACATTATGCATCCTTGCTATTTATTATTTAGAATTGATTGATTTTTTCACCTTTGACTTGAGGATGAACCATATTAGTTGGTTCTAAAAATAGACCACCAAACCCTGATAATATGATTAACATTATCATTTGAAACCTTAAGACACTATTATACTAAAAAAATAACTTAAACTCAAAATTTTTAAAATATCTACCAAATTTTATTTAAAATTAACCAAAAAAAAATATTAAAACAATCATTTCATTTAATAATTAGACTTAAACTAATAATAATATACTTAAATTAATACCAATAACTTTATTAAAAAATAATTTAAAAAATAATCGTTTTAATTAAAAAAACACATATAACCGTTTTAAATAATAATTTGAAATATTGTCGTTTTGTTTACAACATTTTGTATTGAGAAAAGAATTGATCATGATTAATAATAATTACGTGTAATTGTACTTCTAACAAATATTATCATAATCTAAAGATCATTTTAAAAGTGAGGGAGCGTTGATATAAAAAGTAAATATTTGTACAAATGCACAAATTAAGGAAAAGCCTAGCAAAAATACCACATAGAATTGAATGACATTCCATCCCCTTGGGTGCAGACACGTGTCTTTGCTTAGAAACATCTAAATGATTTGTAATAAAGAAATGTTCGAAATGGGGACAGGTGCACATGGATGCCACTAGCAATGTGTCCTTTGGAAAAATCCGCATATGAAATTTGAATTTTGGAAGAGGAGAGCCCAAAACCGAAAAAGTCCGCTCAAACCACTCTGTATTGAAAACAGCGTCCTTCCCGTCACAGACTCAAAATTTTCCAACAATCCTCCCCGTCCGGTTTTCATACCCTATCCTATCCTTCCCATCCGATCCCAACATTCTCGCTAGCAGTATTACCTGCACCCCATTTTATTTACTACCTTCGAGACATGGTTTATGATTCATAATTAGGACTTCAGTTTTCTCTAGATATTGGGTACACAATCAAATCTCTGATATCTATCCATGGCGACCAAGGCCAGTTCTAGATATCAAAGCAGCACACCTGCACACACTAAGGTGTTGCCCTCTTCTGTAACAGCCTCTCCATTTGATGGCCGTTCCTCTGTGTCTTCTCATCACTCTGACAGCTCCTCCACAACGATAAGCAGCAGCTCTGAACGAAGAGGCTCTTCTGTGAAACGCCTGGTGAGCAGCCTGAGCAACAGGTATGCATCCTCCTCCTCGCCTTCCGTCAGGGACAAAAATCCTTCGTCATCTTCAGCCAGGAAGGAATCCACTTGCCAAACATCTGCCATTGTCGCCACAAAAGCTTCTGATGGCATTTCTAACCGCCATTCCAAACCAAAATCGGATCACAACATGACAACCTTGGTGAAGAAATTCATGCACAACAAGGGGAAGCCTTCGGCTTCTAATGTCAATACCCTCGTCATTCCTGCAGATTTCATTGCAGAGGATCTGAGGAAAGCTTCTGATAAGGCTACCAGAATAACGAGCTTGCAGAAAAAATTACTACAGAAAGTTTCAGGCAAGTCGTCCGAGACTCCGCCCTCTCAGAAGAAAATGCTCACAGACTCTAAAAGTACTCGCCCTTTGTCTCTGGTGCTCAAGAGTGAGCAAGAACTTTTGCAGAAGAATAGAGGGTATGAGATGGAAATAGAGGAGCTGCACAAAAGGCTTGCAGACAAGAATGCAGAGGTTGGTAGTTGTTTTTCATAAAATTTTACATTCAAGTTGATTGTTTTGCTTTTTATTATATACTTTTTTTTAATATTTATTTTAAAACAAAATGCTTCTTATAATCACCTAGTGGCAAACACGCCCTTATTCTAGGGGTATATTACAGTTGAATTTAGCTGATCATATTTCAATAGAATGTATTACAACTATTTACTTGCCTGCTTATCCCTTTGCCCACACGATCGAGATGGGCTGCTTGCATGGCCGAGAAGAGCCATGGAGGGAAAATGTGTCTTTGAGGGATTTGAATCTTGGCCGGGCATCAGCCTCCCCACTTCACCAATTAACCAAAACCCCTGGCAAAGTTATGACATGGAATTTCATGGCTTTGATAGTTAATTTGCCTTTGTTCTAGGAAATGCCTTTCTGCGCTAGATAAGCTTCCAGTCACATTGACCTACCTTTGTTGGATATTAATAAAATTATCCCATCTTATTTAGCGTGTGGCATTAACTCAGGTTACTGCAGGGCAGTGCATTTTGATGGAGTGGGTTTGGCTTTAAGTTTGGTTACTTGCATCTGCTGCATGTACTCTGTTTGCTAAATGCCATTGGGTGCCTTGCATTCCATCATGCCGTTCTGAACCAACGGAGTAATTTGAGGCCCTGTTATGCATTCCCATGGAGTGAGTTTGGTCTAGTTATTTGGAAATGATATTAACTGACTCGTGGACTGGGGTTCCAAATGAATAGGGTTTTATCTATATACACAATATACACAGTAGAGATTTTTTTTTCTCTCTCTATGGGGGTGTTTTCTTCTCTGCCTAGTGAAATCTTCAATTTCATTAGTCTTGCACTGCCAGTACTTGGCCACAAAAAATGTATACTTGAAGACAGCTAAATAAATAGTCCCCCAGAGAGCAGCCCCCCACCGGTTCTCTTCCGGACCTATCACATGAAGTCAGAAAACACTGATACGCTGAAGGAGTCTTATGGAGCAAATTTCTTGCTTGTGCTCGTTATAGTAAGACGGCAATGGTTATATTGCTCGCTATGCAGCAATAGTAGATGTATTGATCATCTTCAACAATAACCTCACGAATGCTGCACTTTATGATTCTGTTATGCTTCAACTACAGAATGTGGCCTGTATGGTGTTCACTTATTGCAGCAATAGAATTATATTTCGGATCAAATATTTGGGAATAAAATTGGATCAAATTGAATTCTTGTAATCTACATTCAGAGATGCTTTGGCTCATGTTTGGAGTTTGAACAGGTAGAAGACTTGCGAAGCATGGGAAGAATGCTGAAGGAATTGTGTTCAAAACAGCAAGAAGAAATGAAAAGACTTAAAGGTGCATTTCCAACATCAAAGGTGGACTCCTCTCGACTTCATGAACTATTGGAGAAACAAGGAAGAGAACTAAAGCAGGCTCGCCAGGTTATCCCTAACCTTCAAGAGCAGGTGACTTCTCTCACAGCGCAGCTCAAATGCCTTGCCGAAGGCCTTGCTGAGGTGGGTTATTTTTTGACAGCATATTATTTTCTTTATGGATCTATCTTATTTCTTTCTGGTAATTGCACACTTGAAATGTGTGTTATGGTGGTTCATTTTTTATTTACTTTTCTGATTGTCACCTCATTTACTTTAGAGATTCGTTTATATTTTTGGTTCTATTGATGATCATTATCATGTAGAAATCCTTTTCGCTGTTATTTATGGTTATGTTCCTATCAAATAATTTTTCCTGTGAAAACATTTGGGGAGTGATCACTGCTGGCCAATCTCATACGAACGTCCTGCCTAGCAATGCTTTTCCAATTATTCAATAACGGGGACTAAATGAACTGATACAAATGCTTGATGTCCGAGAATATTATCTCATCTAGGCAACGAACATTGAGAAATTCTTTAATAACTGAAGACAGCTGAGCCATCCTAAATGAAACATAATAGGATTAAAAGTCTCACAAAAATATTACAAAAGATTGTGAAGTGTAATTGCGGAGTTCTAGCAGACAGATTCTTTTGCTAATAGCTAAGTACATTGAAAATTAGGAAACTTGAGTTTCAAATATTTTTCAAAATATGATAATCTGAACTAATGGTTAAGAAACTGGGAGCTGAATAATGACAATGACTAAAGTTGGCAGCCTTTCATCAAGCAAATCATGGTGGGGCATGCCATGCCAATTAGGATGGAGGATAAATCCATTTTATAGGTAACGGGAGAGCAAGAATGAGCTACATGACTTCATTGGTAGAGCTCGTGCCATGGCATCATCTGAAACTGAGTGAAATTTGTTAGAGATCAAAATCCTGGGCTGTCTGAAAACTTAATTGTAGTTGAGTGGATTACATATCAGAATCTATTTTATGGAGGAGATTAACTTGTCAAATGTTTTTTCATTATTGGTTTTAGCATTGCCTTTTTGGGTAGATTTGGAAATTAAGATATGCTTACTACTTTGAGATTAGTCCTCACTCTTAAGCTAATATATGGATTTTAGGATGTCCGTCCTTGGTAGTAACTAGAAGCATTTTAATACCACATGAATTAGCTAGAAATATATTGTACATAAGCCATTCATATAAAACAATAACAAAATTACTATGTGGACAAAGAGTAAGTTTTCAAGAAATAACAGGTTGATTTGCATTAAAATATGATTACTCCAAATCGACCTTAGAATATACCATGTTCCTTTTATGACAAAGATGTTGAATTTCATTTAAACTTACTTAGAAGTTGAGAGTTCATTAAATAGAGCATTAGTGAAAACATTTTTCTTCTTATTCATATAACACGTAGACGAAATGTTTAAATTTTCAAATGAAAAGTTTGCTTAAGTTAGGGGCAAGGCAAGGTACTAAATAATTTTTAGCTACAATTTTAGGCAAAGCACGAATTGAAAGACGTGAATACTCAATTTTACAACAAGGTGATCTAACATCCAATGGAGTGTTTAAGACTCCAAACTTAGAAGATCAAGACATTGATGAGTCTTGAGCACCAATATTCGAGCCCTGAGATGGTTGTTGTTTAATATGTTAATACTAAATAGTCTGAAGAACCTTTCAATAATTGTCTTTTTATTAAAGAAGGATTAAGTACACGTGCTTAAACTTTTAAGCATCCACCATATCCTGTACTTTTTAAATAAATATCATTTCTCTTTTAATCTAAAGACAATGAGAAAGAAAAGTACTAGAATCGCTCCTTGCCAACAATTGAAATGAGATAATGTAGCATACATTTTTGCAAAAGAAGAATAAAAAATTGGGTTAAATCAAATAATTTACTCTAATGCTTAGGAGAATGCTATTACCAAGTATTCTTATAGTGACTTGTATTGAATCGTTATATATGGTAATTTGGGTTGGAGATGTGTATAAAAGTTAAATGCAGTTTTGCAAGGATAAACTTTAAGAAATCACGAGGTAGCCAATGGGTTGAGGTTGAAGGAGTATTAAGTTGTTTGTAAGTGTTTCTTTCTCATTTGGTTTGGCCCAATGTTGCGAACATTGCTATTGGGATTAAATCGGCGAGGGTCTAAAATCGAAAAAAATCGTAAAAATTGGGAAAAACTCTGTAAAAATCAGCAAAAAATCGGAAAATACAAAAATATTCATTTTTTTCAAAATTTTTAATATCTAAAGCATCCACAACATAAAATAAATGCATAGACACATAAATATGAAAAGAGAATTAATATATAAGATGTTTAATATCATGTCTAGTGCTACATCACACATAACAGTGAATCATGTCCTGAATACTAAGTCATGAGTCCCAAATCAACCTCAAATATCAACAAAAAATATAAAATTGTATCTCATATCATGATTCATAATGTCATATACAATGAAATAATCCAAATAACAACTTTCCCTCTAGATAAAGAATGTAGTGGCGCTAGCAGTGGACTTTGCCGTGCTTTGGAAGCTGAAGAAATAGGAGCTATAGGAGGTAGACCACGACCTCTACTGGTGACAGGGGTAGGTGGTGTCACCTCCTCTACCCCCTCCACTACATCATGCTCTAATCAATCAGGGGCCGACTCCATGATAGGCCTATCGGCCTCAATCTTACATGTAGCAGTGGTGTCAATTCCATCCAATGAGATGGCCTTTACATCAAGTGTCCTCTCAAGTTGCCTCACCCACAATCATAGATTGTAGTAGACATAGACCATGTCATTAAGTCGTTGGAGCTCTAACCTGTACAATGGTCATAAATTATAAATAATAAATTAATAATTATAAAAAATTATTATTTAATGAATTCAAAAATTTAATTGGAATATTTTAACCTGTTGTGCTTCTTGGTGTGTATTTTTTCAAATACACTCCAGTTGCACTCGCATCCTGAGGAGCTACATGTTTGGCTGAGCACTCGAATGTCAAGCCTTTAGAGATTGGGTACTCTGCCACCGTAGCTTCTCCACCATGCATATACAACAAATAAGATAAAGTTATAAACATAAGGAAAATAATGAAATTTGAAAGTTGAAGCAAAGTATGAATTTGAAGAGACAATGAATTTTGAAACAAACTAAATCTTACTTGGCATTTTAGTCTTCCTATCATGGATAGCCATGTCAAAGCTAAATGTGCTACTTGCCATCCTGTATATCTCCATTTATTTGGAGATTTCTGCACATTCTGTTGGAGATGGTACCATTTTCTGAACGCAAGTGAAGAATCTATTCATGAACTCAATATCAAATAAGAAACCACAGGAGTAAGCAAATGCGGGGTTCATGTAGATCCCTGCAGCATGAATGGGACGATGGAGTGTATTGTTCCATCGCTCATCAATCAATTCTCATAGGAGTTGTTGTTTCTCAAACCCTTCATCCCCCTTATCATCATAGTAGCTCCGAATGGATTCTTTGGCTCTATCCATGGCTTCATACAAGTAGCTTATTGTGGACTTGTCTCCATCAACTAATTGAAAAACTTTTACCAAAGGTTCAGTAATGCTACACACCTCTTGCATTCTTGCCCAAAATATTTCCTAGTATGAAACTAACTTGCATATGGCCTCTCCCTCTGGTTTGTGACTATATGACAAAGCACACCACTCCTCTGAAAGAAACATTCTTTTCACATCCCACATAGAATTCAGGAGGGATTGAAGAGATATGAAACTGGTGTCAAACTGTGTAATGACACGACACAACAACTCCTTGTTGTCGGTGAATGTTCTCATCAAATGAAGTACAAATGCATGATTATATATAAATTTTGTAATGCTTTTTGATGATTTAGCAATATCCTTGACAAAATGATTTTTTTCTATGTCCTCCAACATCAAATCAATGCAACGTGTAGCACAAGGTGTTCAAAATAAGTTATGATGCCTCTCTATAAGCATCTTGCTAGCAACAACATAATTTGCAGCATTGTCCATTATGATTTGGACAACATGTTGTGGACCCACCTTTTGAATGAACACGTCTACTAAATCACATAATAACCATGCATCTTTGATATGTGCAAATGCATCAACAAATTTCATAAACATTGTCCCCTTGGGACAATTAACCAAGAAGTTAATAAGACTTCTACCCTTTTAATCTGTCTAACCATCTGACATCACAGTGCATCTTGTGTGTGCCCATGATCCCCTAAACTCCTCCAATCTCTTAGTGCAGTCAACCTTGTCATTTTGGAAGAATGTGCCCTCTAAAGTCATCATATGAAGAGGCTTTGTACTCTGAGCCAACAATAGCAATAACATCCACCGCGAGCTGGAAAAATGGATTGTTCCTGGCAACACTAAAAGGAATATCACTCCAAAGAAGAAACTTTCCCAACAACCTATCAAATTTTTCTCTCTCTTTTTTTAATAACTGACGAGATAGATGGTTGTGCACCAGGTGTGGTTCTAGGAACAAAAAATGATGAGACAACTATGGGGTTGGGCATAGATGTTGATGGTGAAGAAGAACCAGTATCGCTCTCACGATCACCTCCCAATCATGACATTCCATCCTCTGTTATTTAACTCTTTAGAGCTGCCTTGGTAAGTTTGGTTGTCTTTATTCCTTCCAATGATTTGAGGGTTCTTTGAATGATTTTTGGATTTGTATTTGAGCAAGCCCCTACCTCATGTCCAGGAATTTGTGCAAGATGGAATTTTAATCTATATGCCCCCCTTGTCATATGTTGTCCACATAACTTGCAACTCAAATTTGATCTGTTAAACCCTTTATCAGGTTCACCAAATTCCCATAAAGGGTCTTTTGTAACTTTGTTGAACTCTTGAGTTTTAATGTAAGTTGATGTTTGAAGTTTGAACTTAGGGCACAAAAGAATTGCAAGTTAAACAAATGAAATTAAAAGTTACATATAACATTTTGAATTTTTGACCCAAAAAAAAACTCTCAACTAAATGCATAATAATAATGGCAAAAAATACACATTCAAACCCAAACAAAAATGTTGGAAAAAAAACTAGGGCACAAGAAGAAATTAAACAAATGAAACTAATGATCGGTATTTTGCATTTTTGACAAAAAAAACCCTCTCCACTAAATGCAACAAAAATAACAAAAAAAACTCTCAAATTCAAACAAAAATCATGGTAAATAAATGGGTGATAGAAATCCAAGGAAAAATAAGCAAAAAACAAAAAAAAGGGCCAAATTTAATGCCCATACCTGAAAACCACGATCTGCTGAAGAAACTTGGTCCAAACTTGATTTTTTTTTGCTTGGGATGCTAAATTCCTTCATTCTTGTCCTCTCTTGCCCTTGTAGATGAGTTCTCCTCCTCCTTAGCTCTCACTCTTGCCCTCTGTCTGCAAAATGAGCAAAAAAAATAACCCAAATTTAGCCTTTAAAGCATGTTGTTTTCTGCCCCCACGATTTTTAAGGATTAGATCCCCATTTTTTGGTAACAATCATGATTATTTTCATGATTTTTTTTAAGTTTAAAAAATCGTTGATATAATTGGACGATAAAATCGTGGGCATGAAAAATTCGTGATTTTTTGAAAACATCTTGATAAAATCACAATGTTCGCAACATTGATGTGATAGACCAAATGTCAAGCCCTAGAAGCTCTCAGTGGGAGCTTGAACTAAAATAAAATTCCTTGAGCATGAAACCCATGCCCCTCAAACATAACAATAATTTATATTTTTTCTTCTTTACATCAATTACATAAAATCATGATTACATATGTCATTATGAAGACCGAACCTAGTTACACATTTCAACAGGTTTGGTGTATGTTATTGAAAACCTCTCAACAAGAATTAAGGGATGGGAACATTCAACTTGCAATTCGAATGTCATAAAAAATGAACTTTTATGCCCAAAGATAAGCTTTGTGGTAACTTGGCTTGAGATATGGGAAAATGCAAAAGTTATATCTTCATATTTGGGGGGCTGAAATAGGTCATATTGTGATCCTTACACTCTCGTGGATATTCCACCGGACAGTTTGTCACAACAAATCTGATAATATTATATTAGAAATATGAAAATTTTACACTATTACAATTTTATTAAACTTTAAGATCTGTAGATTTAACTATAATTAGTGCATGCATGTGAATGAAAATTATGTAGAAAATTAGAGAACAAAAAAATAAGCTCAAACACACACACATAAGACACAAAATATGCTCTGGGAAACCCTTTTGGGAGAAAACTTAGCTGGAAGGTGAGGTTGCTTCGCTCTTTCTCTGTCTGGAAATATGGTTATAGGTACAAAGTATGACTTGTGGCTCGTGGGCTGCTACAATGCACAAATCCTTTGTGTGCTCTACCTCCTATCCCTCTTGGCTATCTTTGCTCAGCTATGGAACAAAATGCTTTTGAAAGAATGGAACGCCTCTTTCTCCCAATGGCTCGGTTATAACACAACCCGATAGCCTACTAGTGGTTAATTTTGACTACATCAATTCTTAACTAAAGTTACAATATAGACTCTTCTAGAGTCTTTTACATCATAAACACATGGTTAGTCCATTTTCCATGAATAATGGGGGTTGATGCGACATCCTCTCGAATTATAGGTGTGAAAACAAGAAGGTCAATTTCTGAGTGCCATAACTTTTGCATACTGACTCCGATTAACGCCCTTCTTGCACTGTTGGAAAGATCTCTGTGTGTAGAACAACATGAAATGGTGCTTTGCTAAAGAGACAAAGTTTTACCCCCAAAAAACATCGTTTGATGCCTCAAAACGCTCTTGGAAGGTTTCACACCCTGTTTTGCCAAACTGGGTCCTGCTAGTAAAAACCGTCTCGTGAGATGATTCCTCCACTTTTGCCATTCTGAATACATCGATATGGATGACAAACAATATAATGATCCAATCCGGATCATATTGCAACATTGTGAAGCTATTCGATTGCGCTAATTTCTACATTTTTCAAAGTACATGAAGTTTTTTCATAGAAACTTGGCCCCATCACATGCATTGGCCATAGAAAGTTAAAATTGAGTAAAATGGGGCCTTGTTGGAAGGCACACGACTTGATAGTCAACTTGTTGACTCAGAGTTGTTTGCACTCCTTTTTTAATGCATCAAGATGTGGGAATGTGTAAAATGTGGCCAAATTGTTTATGAACAAAAAGATGGTTGGAAACATGAGAAACCAAGAGCTTGACGTGTGTTGCACAAAGCAACAAAACTTGGCCATCAAGGTTGTAATGAACCCAAATTGAAGTCTTTGAATGATGGGAGCATGATAAAGCATTTAAGATCCTTGGGATTAGTTGCCTGACCCTAGGAAGTTGAGAAATTAAAATTGGCATATAATGGTTGGGTGTGTGAGATACGTGTGAAAAGGAAACCCACTCGTACGAGTGACATTGCTAAGGGATAAAAACAATTTACTCCACTATGCCTACTAGAAGATGGTGTGGAATACTATGTTTCCCCAGATGTACAATTTGGGGCCAACATATGGCATGCAACTTTGATAAGGCTTAGTTTAATAAACATGTGTGAACACATATTATATTTGTACTTTATCTTTAACCTTTTTCAAGTGACATAATCCTTATTACTTGTTCACCCTATTTTATTTCATTAAAGATTTGGTCAACTTGATCACTATTCCCACAATTTGGTACTCTGTCTCTCTCTCTATATAGTTAATACAAATAGGTCTACAACATGTGTATAGTTTTGCTAGTCTCGATGCTTGCTTCCTTGTGCTTTCTTGCATTTGAGCATCCTCTTTTGCTTTCCAATTGGATTCTTTCTTCAATCTCTCCTCAAGTGGTTTGAGTAGTTTGTAGGTGTAATGGCACTACAAATTCGTATTTTTAGACTATTGGTTTTTGAGTAACCTATTTTTTATAGTTAAATTTTGTACTTTAGTCCAATTTGCTATTATAACTTGAAGATCCCTAATTCCCATTGCTAAACTCATCAATTCAAGCAACTCTTTGCCTATATGCATCTATGTAAGGCCTCTAGTGATTTTGAGCACTCCTAGGACTCCAACTTGCCCAAATCTTAGTTGAATAGATGCAGGGCAAGAAACATCTCTTTCTAGAAACCCTTGTTACTCAACAACATGAGTTTCTAGCTAAAATGTTGCATGATGTGATGAGTATGTGTAAATTTATGTAGATGTTCTATGCTTGACGCAACTTTACTTTCTCTTCAATATTAGACAGCAGTCACATAAACAATAAAGTAAAATGCTGATAGAACATACCAGTAGATTGAAAGAAGACAAACCAAAAACATATAAGTGTGATGGTGCGTTACGACAGTCAACAGGATGCTTCAACCATCAAAGTCTCAATATGGTCAGCTAACCAGCAATGTCACACAACCCTCAGGACAACCAAATGGTCAACTCAAAAGTCAACCCCAAAAAAGTCAACGCAAACAACAACTTCAGCTAGGTCAACGTTGAAATGTCAAAGTCAATGTCTTGCTTCAGAAATAGTGCCAGAAAATGCAGATTAGGGAAATCGAAGTTTAGGGAGAGTTTCGGGTCGATTTGACTTTGCGTTGGCCAAAGTCAACGCTAGTCAAACTTGGCTGCAGGTGCTACAGAAACCCTAGACTGAAAACCAGAAATTTGCTGCTACCAGATTTCCCACGTGAGGAGAGAGAAGAGACTCCAAGTGATCGAACCAATCGGATGAGGAGAGAGAATGTGTGAGGATGAGATGAGTGAAATGTCCTCCAACGTTGACCTTATTTATATCCATCAATGAGGGTGTGTGACACATCTGTTGGGATACAAAATCTTAAAGTCGACCTGCACATATTTTGAATAGATTTAGAATAAATTCAAAATAAATGTTCTACTCATCGGATCCAGATGATCTTTGGATCGATCTTGCACCTCTCCGAAAGAGGAACCCAATAAAAATATTGGTATCTTCATCTGAGCATCACAACATGGAGTTTGGACCTAGTTGTCCAAAATTAACACTCCCTCTCAACTAGGGAGAACTCCATCCACCTGTGCAATCCAACATCGTGCATCATCCCACCGTAACTTGCTTTGTTGGCTCTTTATTTCAGAACAGAAGTGGGTCAGTCACAAAGACATCATTCCCGGCTGACAGATTCAACCCAGAGGTCCGAAACCTCTATAGGACTCACAAAGAGTCTCATACCAACCTGAAGTTGGTTTATCTGACCCGAAGTCAGTAGGAGGTCCGAAACCTCACTAGACTTGATCCCAGATCAAGTGGTTGGACCGTGCCATCCTAAATAGAGAGTACGACAATCTCTGATGCGTCCATCAATCTTTGCTACTAGTCTCTAGCTTTTCCCACCTCACTGGCCAAATGAGAGGTACTTCCCATGAGCCCTGAACTCATTGGGTAGGATGCATACGGGGCACAAATAATGAGAGGTGAACCAACTCAATCATCACAACGGTGCGGCCAAAGCACACCAACAAGGTTCGGCAAGCCTAGCCCTGTGGTTGCTTATAGCTCCGAGAAGCTATCCCCAAAGCCCCCCAAGAGCTCCCATAGCTCATCGTCCAACATGACCCTCATCATAGGGTCGTTCCACGATACCAAGACTCTCACGAAAGGTTAGGAACTTGACCTTCCCCAGGGGCTTTGTGAGAATATCCACGACCTGCTCATCAGTTCCTATATGATCAAGCCTTACGACGCCTCACTGTACCATATCCCAGATAAGTGGTACCTGATATCAATATGCTTGGATTGATCGTGGAACACAGGATTCTCAAACAGGCGAATCCCAATCTTGTTATCACAGAGTATCACGGTGGTATCTAGCACATGCCTGAACAACTCACTGAAGAGCTTTCACAACCAAATTGCTTCACAACAGGCCATACTTGCTGCAATGTATCCGGCCTCCGTGGTGCTCAAAGCCATCGACTTCTGCGTCTTGCTCATCCATGATATCGAAGCAGATCCAAGTGTGAAGCAACATCCTGATGTGCTTTTACAATCCACCACACTGCCAGCCCAATCGACATCAGTATATCCAAGGAGTGTCACGCTCTCGGCAGTGTATCTCAGCCCATGGTTTATCGTGCCCCGAAGATATCTCAGAAGATTCTTGGCACCAACCTAGTGAGTGTGATGAGGCTCAACCATCTGTTGACTCGAAGTGTTCATTGCAAAACATATATCTGGACGAGTGTTCACTAAGAACATCAGGGCCCCTACGAGTTGACAATACTCAGTAGGATTTGCTAACACGGGCCCAACGGTGCTGCCACTCATCATCTTGAAGTTGAGCTCCATCGGTGTCGACACGGACTTGCAGTGCACCATACTGAATCTTTCCAGAAGCTTCACAATGTATTTTCCTTGAGAAAGGAAAATCTCGCCAGGTCTCTGCCAGACCTCCAGGCCTAGGAAGTAGTGCATCAGTCTTAGGTCCTTCATCTCGAACTCAACAGCGAGCTCCCTCTTGCATTGATGAATGAGAGGGTCAACACCTGGCAAGAAGAGGTCGTCCACATACAACACCAGAATGAGAGGCTTCTCTCTATCAACCTTGAAGTAAAGGTTCGGATCAACATTACTACAAGTGAAGCCCAATTTCATCAGGTAGCTATCTATGCTCTTGTACCAAGCTCTGGGTGCTTGCTTCAACCCATAGAGGGCTTTCTTCAACCTGCAGAGATGGGTGTCTCGATCTTGGACTTTGAACCGCAGAGGTTGCTCTACATACACCTCTTCCTTTATCGCATGAGCCAGAAATGCGGTCTTCACATCTATTTGATGAAGACTCCATCCTTGCGTAGCAGCAAGGGCTATGACAGATCGAATGGTGGTATATCGAGCCACATGTGAAAATATGTCATCATAGTCTATGCCTTCCTTTTGAGAGAAGCCACGGGCAACGAATCTTGCCTTGAACTTTTCAGCACTTCCATCAGATCCATGCTTGATCTTGTAGAGCCATTTCGTGGTGACAATTGCTTTGTCCTCCGGTCTTGGAACCACATCCCAGACATCATTCTTCAATATGGACTCATACTCTTCGTGCATAGCATCCTTCCATACTTTATGCTTTACGACTTCCTCAAAAGATCCAGGCTCATATTGTATAATAGTACTCATGGCTGCTAGATACCCTTGGTATCTACTCGGCTTCTTGCTTTCACGGAATGTCCCTCGGCATCCTCGAGAGTGTCCTTGAGCCATGATGGTCTCTTCCCCAGTGAAGGAGGTGGATCAATCGGGTCCATCGGTCATTTAGTATCGGGCATCGTCTCATCCTTCGGTTCTTCTTGATTTCTAGGCCTTGCTTCATGTTCTTCCTCAGATCTCGGAAGGTTGACTACTTTCTTTAGGGAAGCATCTTCGTCAAAAGTGACATTGTGGCATATCTCCACTTCCCTCTGACCAGGCACATAGACTCTATAGGCCTTCGAAGTTTCGCTGTAGCCCACAAACATTCCCTTCTTCCCAGAAGCATCCAACTTGCTCCTCTTCTCTTTCGACATATGAAAATAAACATAACATCCAAAAACTCTAAAATGTGAGACGTCAGGTTTCTTACCAGTGAAAACCTCTTCGGGAGTTTTGGAGTCCAAAGCAGAATGTGGGCATTGGTTTTGTATGTACACAACAGTGTTTGTAGCTTCTCCCCACAGAAACTTTGGTAGACCCTAGTCACATAGCATGGCATGGGCAGCTTCCACAATGGTCCTGTTCTTTCGTTCAAAAACGCCATTATGCTCAGTAGTATAGACAGTTGTGGTCTCCCTCTTGATGCCAACTTCTCTGCGAAAGTTCTTGAACTTGTTCGTCTCATATTCAGTGCCATTATCAGTCCTCAAAGTCTTGATCTTCTTCCCTGTCAGATTTTCCACCAAGGCTTTGAAGGTACGAAACCACATGAAAGCCTCATCCTTCTTCTTCAAGAAGGATATCCAGGTTTTGCAAGAGAAGTCATCTATGAACGTCATATAATAAGAACATCCTCCCAAGGATGTCACGGGTAGCATACCAGACAGATCAGAATGTACTAATTGCAACACATCAGATGTCTTTGTGACGCTTGAGGGGAAAGGTCCCCTTGTATGCTTTCCTTTGCCACAACCTTGACATATACCTTCATGATTATTTGAGAACTCGGGCATCCTCGTCACCACCTTCCTTGCTTTGGGAAGGGCCTTGTAGTGAAGGTGTCTAAACCTCTGGTGCCATAGTTCAGTATGTCGGATAGTATCACATGTCATTGCTCTCAGTGGACTTCCTCCAACCTGGTAGAGTGTATCAACTCTAAACCCAATCATGATAGCTTCTTTGAAGTTCTTCTTCCACATGCGCACCTTTCCATCAATGAATGCCACATTGAAACCTTTGTCTTCCATGGCCGATATAGACACAAGTTTCTTCTTCAAATTAGGTACATAGAGTACATCCTGCAAGCAGAGGACTTGACCTTGAGACAAACGGAGGGTCACAGTCCCTGTCCCTTTCACGGGATATGTGGCATTATCTCCAAGGAAAATTTCTAGATTAGTATTCTTCTCAACCATATCAGAGAGTGCTTCCTTGAACCCAGTGATGTGCCTTGAGGCACCACTATCTATCAACCAGACATCCATAGTGTCGGGTGGAGATGCAGCGAAGAGGGCAGATACAAGAATGAATTCATTTCTTTTATCAACAACATTTGATTCCTCATACCTGGAGTTTCTCGACCTTTTGAAAGGTTGACCATTTCCGTCGGAGGGAGCCTTCCTCTTTCCCTTGAACTTGTTGTTCCTTTGATTGCTATTCCTCCGGTTGTTGTTGTTGTCATCACCATCGGGAGAATCCTTCTTGAAAGGGCATTCTCTAGCATAGTGACCTGGCTTATGACAAGTGTAACACTTGCCCTTCTTTCCTTGGGCCCCTGCTCTTCCTTTGTTCTTTGGACCACCAAGGTT
Organism: Pinus albicaulis; assembly: GCA_034641835.2. Classification (NCBI taxonomy): domain Eukaryota; kingdom Viridiplantae; phylum Streptophyta; class Pinopsida; order Pinales; family Pinaceae; genus Pinus; species Pinus albicaulis. Next base: position 837,337,091 of record CM076582.1, on the reverse strand, counting down.
CTTCTTTCTAGAATGAGTAGCGTAGGCAGTATTTCCTTCATTTTCATACTCCTTCATTCTTGTCTCTTCTTGAACGCATCTCAATATTACTTCATCAAAGTCAGGTATCACATTATTATTGAGAATGGTAGTGTTGAACACATGCCATTTGGATGAGAGCCTTCCAAGTGCACTGAGTACCATCTCTCGATCAACTATTGTCTCCCCAATAGCCAGCAGATTGTTCCCGATCTCAGTCAGCTTCAGAAAATATGATTGAATAGACTCATCTCTGCCTTTCTTCAAATTCTTGAATTGATTCTTGAAGAATAGTACTTGATTCACATTGTTGGCCTTGAACATGTGAACCAAATTATCATACATCTCTTTGGATGTGGCCAGCTCAGAGATGTAGGTAACTAGACTCTTGTGAATTGAGTCGCTGATCATCAACATTGCCTTGATCTCCCCCTTCTTATACTTTGTTTTGGCGGCAACAGCTGCAGTGGATGGAGGCTCTTGGATTTTACCTTGCACATAGTCCATGACATCTTGGTCTTCCAACATAAGATCCAATGTCATCTTCTAAGCATGGAAGTCATCCTTCCTAGTCAATTTGTCATCAACCTTGAAGCCATTGTAGTTTGAGGAACCCATCCTCTTCTTCGGTGATTGCTACAAATTAGGGCTTGTCTTCACCTCAGCTCTGAAACCATGTAAATTTATGTAGATGTTCTATGCTTGATGCAACTTTACTTTCTCTTCAATATTAGACAGCAATCACATAACAATAAAGTAAAATGCTGATGGAACATACTAGTAGATCAACAAAAGACAAACCAAAAACATATAAGTGTGATGGTGCATTATGGCGGTCAACAAGATGCTTCAACCAGCAAAGTCTAAATATGGTCAGCTAACCAGCAATGTCACACAACCCTCAGGACAACCACACGGTCAACTCAAAAGTCAACCCCATAAAAGTCAATGCTGTTAGTCAATGGTCAACGCAAGCAGCAACAAAGCTAGGTCAATGCTAAAAAGTCAAAGTCAACACCTTGCCTCGGAAATAGTGCCAAAAATTGCAGATTAGGGAAATCAAAGTTTAGGGAGAGTTTCGAGTCGATTTGACCTTGCGTTGACCAAAGTCAACGCTGGTCAAACTTGGCTGCAAGTGCTGCAGAAACCCTAGACCGAAAACCAGAAATTTGCTGCTGCTAGATTTCCCACATGAGGAGAGAGAAGAGACTCCAAGTGATTGAACCAATCAGATGAGGGGAGAGAATGTGTGAGGATGAGATGAGTGAAATGTCCTCCAACGTTGACCTTATTTATATCCATTAGTGAGGGTGTGTGACACATCTGCCGGGGTACAAAACCTTAAAGCCGACCTGAACATATTTTGAATAGATTAAAAATAAATTCAAAATAAATGTTCTGCTCATCGGATCAAGATGATCTTTAGATCGATCTTGCCCCTCTCCAAATGAGGAACCCAATAAAAATATTGGTATCTTCATCTGAGCATCACAACATGGAGTTTGGACCTAGTTGTCCAAAATTAACAGTATGTTTTTATGACTCATCACTAGTCCATAATAGACCCAACCACAACTTCAACCTCAACACAATATCCAAGAAGCAATTCATTATTTAGTAGACCTTTAAGTTGGAAACCAAATTGCCTACTCGAAAGTTTGATGGGGCTCTTGATAATGATAAGATCTACTTATAGATATGCAATTTGGCAACTTATTTCGAGGCATTAAAAAAATAATAGAGATGAACAAAGTTATGGTTGTTGAAGTTCACATAGACTAGGCTTTGGTTGAATTTTAAGAATGTTGCTTGTAAGTGCTTGTACCCCTTGGTATATGGGTGCATTATTGAAGTAGCTCCAACTTTGGTAGATGTTGGGAGAGTTTGTCGAACAATTCATTCAAGTTTTCAATAAAATGTCAGGTAAGGGACCTTGAAGGCACTCTCTATGTTAAGTTCATTTCTCGACTATTGTCTCATTTAAGGAAGGAATTGGAACTTTTTTTGTTACTTCCTTGGAGCACAACTTTCAACTTGCTTCCAAAGTAGAAGCTAAGTTGCCAAAAATCAATCCTTTAAATCAAAAGAAGTTGGTTTCCTCAAGGTTGTGAAGTGGATGATGATTGCAACCGAATGTTGTAGGGAGTAAAGATTTCGTAATTCAATATTGCAAGGATTAAAGACTTGTAATTTAAAGTTGTGAGGACCAAAGTTTTGTAACAATGCAAATATGTTTAGGGTTTGATTTTGGAAGATGAACCACCATAATCTAACAATGTGAAAGAAAGATAAATGGATTATAAGGGGTTGTGAAGTGGATGATGATTGTAACCTAGTGTTGTAGGGAGTAAAGATCTTGCAATTCAATATTGTAAGGATTAAAGACTTGTAACTTAAAATTTTGAGGACCAAATTTTTGTATCAAGTAAAGATCTTGCAATTCAATATTGTAAGGATTAAAGACTTGTAACTTAAAGTTGTGAGGACCAAAGTTTTGTATCAAGTAAAGATCTTGCAATTCAATATTCTAAGGATTAAAGACTTGTAACTTAAAGTTGTAAGGACCAAAGTTTTGTATCAAGTAAAGATCTTGCAATTCAATATTCTAAGGATTAAAGACTTGTAACTTAAAGTTGTGAGGACCAAAGTTTTGTATCAATGCAAATATCTTTAGGACTTGATTTTGGAACATGGACCACCATAATCTAACAATGTGAAAGAAGCCTAAATGGATTAAGTGTTTAGATTGCCTTTGGCATGGAAGTTACGAGTGGGTGTGTCTATTTCTCCAAAGTTTTCTTGGACTTGTACTTGGCCTTAGTCACGATTGCTTCCATTGGCACACCTCCATGATTTTGAGCACAAGGACGAACATGCCACTTGGTAGGAATTGAGCCGTGGTGAAGGTTATATTAGCTGCCCACTTTCATTGACCTAACAAGCCATTGTTGTCATCGTTGCAATTTTTGAAGAATGAAATGTATTTCTAAAGTATATAGGTTGATTGTAGAATTATATATTGAATGAGCTTGTCTTGTTTGACATGCAATTCCTTCAGCTTGTTGAGAGCATAAGTCCTAAGGTTTAATGAGGTATTGCCATGTTATAGTCCTTTAGTGGTGTGCCTTAGGTTCAAGCCTAGATTGAGCTTCTATTCTATCATTGTGTTGTTATTATGGTGGACTTGGCTAGGAGATATAACATCTTATTTGCATGGTACAACACTTGTTGGAGCACACCCCCCCTAATGGGCACACATGTTCATGTTGATTTAATCAATTGGTGACTGTTGGGAGGTTGGACTATTTGCACACATGTTGAGGTTGATTTAAGCATTCAATGGTTAATTCAATTCATTTTATCCAGATTGAAGTTAATTGCTTGAGTGCCCTACTATATTGCAGTTGTTCACACTTGGAGGGGTTTATTTGGAGGAGACTTAGGGTTTTGATGGAGTGCTCCCCTCTTGTGTAGTTTTCGAGGCATAGATGGTTATTTTATTATTGTTGGAGAGGCTAGCATACGTGTCTAGGGTGCACTTTCTCTTCTGCACATGATATTGGAAAATAACACATGATTTAGCACATGTTTTGATGGAGGCTAACCATTTTGGCACTTATTTTTAGGGTGCATCTCTTGTAGGTACTCTCATATCATTATTGCATGCATATTTCAGCTACACTTGGCTTCTTTTGAGTCTTGACCCCCATTGGAGAACGTTTACACCTCTTTGAATGGACACATTATTTTATTGGAGGTGGTTATGGAGGAGTTTTATTGAGGAGCATGTGGCATATTTGGAGGCCCATATGTGTATCATTTTGCATGCTGTTGTTTGGTCTTCTTTTTATTCTTGGAGCACTATCTTGGAGGGTGCAATTGTGGAGATAGTCCACTTCCTATTTTTGGGGTTTACCACTCTCTGTCTTGTGGAGCGCTCTATCTAGTTGGGACTTTGCAGATTCATTCATGGCATTGGTTGCATTGGGATTTGCACGTGGATTGGTTGCATGTATTTTGTGGACCACTTGCTATTTTTGGGATGGTTTTTATTGGGCATTCTCCTAGGAGGATCATGTTTATCTCTCATGCATCTTGGAAGGTGCACTTACTGAGCTCTTCTAGGTGGACCCTTGAGCACATCCTCCTATGTTGGATCTATTTTATTTATTTTTGCATGCCATAACCACTTGTAGGAAGCCTTAGTTCACAGTTTCCGTTCATAAGAAAGAGGCCTGCATTGCACAAGTAAACTGTAAGAGTGATGCACTGGGCTAAATCTTCAATTTGACTTTGCGTGTATCTGGCACTGCCATGCTTGATTCCATAGAATGTTTTAACCTTTTGGTAGAGTGAAATTTCCATATATTTTCCATTGGCAATAAAAATTAACTTCATTGTATAAGAATAAATTCCCCTGGATAGTTTTGATAGTGACGTTATTGTTTTTTTGCACTTAGGTGAAAGCTGATAAAGAAGTGATGAGGGCATATTTTGATGGGCATATTGCTACTCCAAAAACTCCAGTGATTCATCAAGAACCCGAGGATTTCCAAGTAAGCATGAAATTTCCAAAGTAATGAATGGATGAAAGTTAATATTTGAGAATCTGTGGATAATTGTTAAACACTAGACTTCGATGCCTTTGTAAAGGGCATCAATTGACCTCTCTATTTTTCCAGGTTCTTAGAGGAAATTAGTATGGTCTTATATTTATTATTTTTAATTAAAGTTGTTTTTTTCTTGTATGCAAGGAGCTTTCCAATAGCGATCCCACAACCCCAGTGAGCCAAGAAGATATGATCCTGAAGGACATGAACCCATGTCTTACGCCATACTATGCAAGAACAAAGTCTGAGGTAGGTAGCAGGGCATTATTGAATCCATGGGAGACATGTTTATATAGATGTTAACTAGATGCACAATTACTAGATCAGAGCAGATTCTGAAATGCTGCAGTCACTTTGTTAAGGATTGTTGCTTCTAGTGAAGTGGGGATGTTTGCAATGCATTGTGGTATTGCAGTATAATGATTGTATGGCCTAAATTGTCTGTTGGAAACTTTGGTTTTACAATTTTTTTTAATGTTTATATTAAAGTTTAGTCATTTTGCAACCAATGAATAATTTACAATGTTATTATGCAGATATAATTTATACTCTATTATAACTAGGTGTGGTAATTAATCTTCTGTGAAGTGTATATATACACTTAATGTGAGCTTTTGCTTAACATAAAATAAGGGTTCAATCTGTGATTTGCAGGAGTATGAGGTGATTGGATTTGGTCTAACAGATGAAGAAAAATTGGCTGAAGCTTTGCAAAAACTAATTATTGGCTCTGAACAGAAACAAGATGTGTTACAGGAGCACTGTTTGAATGTGCATTGCAAGTCTGGTTCTTGCTCTCCTAATTTCAGAAAGCTAAGCTCTGAGAAGGCAATATTAATTGGTTCAGGCTCAGATGAGAACAGACCGGGCTTTACAAATTTGTGTGGTAAGGCTCTAAATCAGAAATTATGTTGGGATTAGCCAGTCGAATGACTGCTGTATCCCTATTGTAAGTTGTTGAAGCTTAAGAAAATGGAAGCTTCATATTTGCCTTTGTAGGTGATGATTGGTTATTGACAGAAAGTGTTAGAACAGATTGCTTATTACTACAAGTTTCCTGTGTGGTGTTTTCTCAATAGACAGAAAGCCACTTCCCTTTCTGAAACGAAAATACGTGACTTGTATTTCATGGCTTTATGAAATAAGCATATTAAAAACCAACGCTGGAAAACTTCAGCATATTGCTTTCCTTGTGCTGCTATTTTATATGGTTGCATTTATTTGGGTAAATCCATTGTTATTAGTTTATAAATTTTGGTATTGCTGTTTTTTTTTTCAACTGTGGTTCACGGTCACTGAGTGGCTACTACATCCACGGGTAATAGTCTGGGAAAATCCACCCAAAGGGCTCTACCCGTTGGTGATATCGCTGTTGCTGTTTTGTTTGACACACTGGATTCATTATTTCGTCCTCTCAGTCATGTCTCTGCATTCAATAATGCTACGTTTTGGGATGAGGCACAGTTTGGAATCTTAAAAAAATTCATCTAATTCCAAATCTGATTACTTGAAAATATTATAAAAAATGCCAGAAATACGTCAAGCAGAGAGCTGTATTTCAGGTGGAATCTACACTACTCTAGACATATGGATTGGATTGTCAATAGATGTGAGCATAGAGTTATGCTTTACTCTAATTTCCTGCATTTCCTGTAGTCTCTATTAAGATGAAGATGAACTCATTTCACATTTTCTTCTCCATTTATAGAATCTGATGAAAAGATTTTGCCAGAGAATTAAAAAAAGGGAACAAGAGCCATGTAGCCATAAGTCACTGCTGTAATTTTTAAATCGGTGTTACTTGAATACAAAACAGTATTTTTCATTACAGTAGTTAGACAACATTTTTAGAAATAGCTATATGATTTCCGTCCCATTGGTACGGTAGTTGGGCCTTGAATGATGTGACTTTAATGTTGAAAACATGTATAGTTGGTATGCATAGTCTATGGTAATGAACCATGTTTATCTGTTTATCAGGTAATAGAGGCCCCCTAAGCTGAAAGCACATGGTTCACGCCAAGGCCTTCTTGATCACATTATCCATGAAACAAAGCAGGCTAAATTTAATGAAGTAATGTAAATACCAACATTGCAATTAAAAGGAGAATCTATTTGGATGATCAATAAATCAAACATATTAACTAGAGTTTTGTGTTAACACTGTTGAAACTTGCATCTTCTCTTAAGCAGGATTGAGTACGTGAAGTGTTTCGTTACTTGTAACTTAGTCCCGCTAGAACTAGGACTAATCTTTGGAATAAGTTAGAAGAGCAAAAGTACCTTTCAAGCCAAGGGTTGCTATAGTAAGGTTGCATGAGAAGATTATTTCCAAGTTCAAGACCATTAAGGGATGGTCAGAAGAAATAAACTATAATGTAGGAGTCACGCAAGCTAGTCCCTTACCCCCTACCTTTTTTGGTAGATACATCAACAAGTTAGAAGATTGTTTGGAAGATACAAGTTATGTCAACCTGACTCTCACTGGCATAGTCATTATCCTTAATCTTTACATCAATGGTAGTTTTCTTATGGTGAGGAGCCCCTATGATCTAAAAAATCAACTAAGAATCCTCAAGGATTTCTATTGTAGTACGATATGATTGTTAACATTGATAAAACAAAGTATATGATAATTAATTCCAAAATAATCACTTATGATACTTTCATATATGACAACAATAATTTGGAGAAAGTGCCTTCACGGAAATATCCCATAATCTGTTAGAAAATCGATTAGAGCAACATTTTAATTTGAATTTTCCTTGGCAGTTATTTGTGATATTATGATCTTCTTCTTGATTATTCACATGTTCTTATCATCAAATAAATGCCAAAACAATGAAGATCACACCCATACAAAGATGAACACAAGATGCAAGCTCTAAGCCAGGGAAAAGCCCCTCCAAGGGAAAAATCTAGAAAAAAACTTCTCTTATAAAATCAATTCGAAAGGATATTTCCAAGACCAAAACCAAGAGATGAGACTACCACCAAGAACCAAGCCAGCCAACCAAAACCTTCTTTGCAATGCAAGACAAGATCTCCAAGAGCAGCAAAGAAACTTTCTTTACAACAAGGCTCTTCTAGCCTTTAGGTTTCACAAACCAAGTCTGCAACACCTTCCTACAATTTCTGACCGGTGGAGAGCTAAAAAACCCTAGGTTTCTTGTTCGAGAGAGCTGCCTCAAAGATATTATATACTTCTGAATATATTAGGGCTTGTTTATTTCTTTGCTAGGCTCTTTTAGCATTATAGGACCTTCGCATGCCTATTCCAATTATAGACTGAATCCAAAAGATGTATGCTTGTTGTGTCTCAAAATAGGTCAAAGTTTTTCCTTTATTTAACTTCCAAGAGGCTCGAATAACCTTCTTAGGCCGAATTCATGTAGGATGGCCGACTTGGACTTGGAAGCCTTCTAGACACTTCTATATTAAAAATAAATTTTCTTTTCTTGATACAAATGCCTGAATGGGTCTTTTAAAATATAACAATGACTCCTTGACCCATGTAACCCTTAGGAGCATTAAATGAATGCTTGACCTGATGACAAAAGACTTGAGCATGAAACCCATGCTTTACATATATAATTTTCTTTTGATCTTTACATATTTTTTCTTTCTTCATTTGATAAATACATAAGGATTACATCATGGCATGAGTCAAATGACAATTATGAATACCGAAACTAGTTACATTCTTCAACACGCCCTCTTAACAAAATAGGTATTCATAATTGTCCAACTAGTACAAGGATAATACTCACTTTGAAAAGTTCTCATAAGAAGAGCCGGATTGGTAAGCCATCTTTAAGCATAAATATCATATCATCATAACCAACATTGTCAACATAGCAAGGCCTTGAATAACAAGCCCTATCTCTCCATAGGATTAGAGCACATTGCTGGTAGGCTTTACATGGGACACCACACTACCTCTCAAGGCACATACCCCATTCAAATGTTTACAAGGTATGTCCTTCTTGGACTATTCTTGTCTTGGATTCCCAATCCTCAAAGAATACCGGTCCTCTTCGACCACTCTTGTCTTGGATACCCTATCCAATCCTCAAAGTGTCATTCCACGAGACCACTTCCCTATCTTGAATTCCAAATCCTCAAGGATTACTAGTCTTAAATGGTTACCCAATCCTCCAGACCCCATTCTCTCTCCATGGCGTTCACTAGACTTATAGATGTTAGTCTTGAACTAGTGTATGACACATGAAGTAGAGAACTATGTACATAATCCTTCCCTCTCACCAAGGGAGGATATACAAATTCCCCCACACAAAGGGAATGCATCCAAGCTCCCTCTCAACTAGGGAGATGTGTCCAACATCAACTATTTTTTCTTTTGTGTAGCAGCTACGAGGGCTCCTCCTTTTGCATCATCATATCATGTGTGAACTTCGACCTTTTTTATTATCATGGAGGCATCCTCTTTCATAGCCTTTCATTAGGACATGGTTCATACTATCAATTTCCATATCATCAACCATTACCAAATGTTTCTTTTCAAATCAATCATTGTAGTGCTTAGATATAGCTCCCTCTAAACATCGGGAAAGTGATTTTCCAAAATATTACCATTGATCTATCCGTGTCCAAATACCTTTCCTACCAGTGTGGTGAATCATACATTCCTTTGTGCTTCATGCCAAAGTCACACACTCAATCCAAACAATTCCTAACAATCACATTAATTCCTGTAGTACATCTTTTCGAGTAGAAAAGTGATACCAAACCATTAGTGCTAAATCAATATCAAACTTATCGAATCATGATAACCTCTTATGTCATGTATTTCTCTTGTCATATATCAAAATCACCCATCAAGGATCCTTCATGCATCAATCATCAGTCAATTAGAGTCTTCTTCAAACATGCTTCAATGTCACATCGGTTATATTTTCTATGACTCCTACTGAAGTCAGTAGACCTACAAACTTCAAGAGACCATATCGTATGTTGATCACTAAAATCATGTCTTCAACCATAAGAGTTCAAACTTTATCAAGGAATAACATGCTCACGCAACTAGGCATATTCCTGCAACCTACTATTCCAACAATAATTAGAAAACATGAATCAACTAAAGAAGAATTCAAAACATGCATACCTCTTTCTTCAGCCAATCATGTAGTCCAGTTCTTCTCATCTTGAATATGAGACTTCCTTCATGCTGCAACTGTACTTGCAAACTTCTAGGAAGCTTTCTCTTACAATGTCATCATGGTCCTTCTTTTACTAGATGAAGAATCTTTCCATGATTCCATTCTTAAAGAGGATCTATGAGATCCTTCCTATTCATGACATAATGTCATCAAGCCGCTACATGAATCCTTCTACCTTTTGCATTCCTAGATGACTGCATCAATACAATAGATTGATTTACAAAGAATTAGTCCAAATTTGCATGTTACTATCTATGATGCCAACATCATTGCTTTTACCAATGCATTTACATGTCCTACTATTTTATGCAAAGACTTCATCATGACGGAGCTACCCAATAGAAGATCCCTAGGATCTTCTTCTTTTGGTTTCTTTTCAGGTTCTTTATTATCTTAAGCTACATGGGCTCCCTTCCTTTCCTTTCTCTTATTACCTCTCTTATGTTGAGAGTTCTTAGGACAATTCCTCTTGAAGTGTCCGTACTTATCGCATTAAAAAAAGAAAACATCATATCCTAGACATGTCATCTTCTTTTGACGAGGCTCAAACTTCCCAAACTTTCCCTTCCTATACTTCTTCACTTTAGCAACAAAGGATTGTGACTTTCCATTTGGATCGGTGTCATCCTTTACTTTCAATATGGTCTCTTCCAAAAATACATTGAGTCCTACTCATCAAAGTTTGTAGTTTCCTTCCTCTAGTACATGAGGGTCACAAACGAGTTCCATTCACGAGGCAGAGCATTAAGGATGCAGGTTGTTAGTTCTGCATCTGAAATTATTTCATAAAGTGCATGTAATTAATCCCTCAACTGAGATATCCTCACCAAGTATGAAGTAATATCTTCATCAAATGATACCGTTGTTTTGTAGAAATGACTTCTCAAGGATATCTTTTGTCCCAAGGTACTCACTGCATACAACTTTGTAATATGTCATATATATATATATATATATATATATATATATATATATATATATATATATATATATATATATATATATATATATAGTTTTGTTTAGTGTTGCTTCAAACGGAATGAGGTCATCATTAATTTGTTCAATACAAATTCTTTGCATTCTTAAGGCTTAAAGTATTTATTCCAATATTTTGTGTTGCTCTTATCATCTTCTGCAACTTTTCCTAGGACATAGTTCATGACATCATTCTCTATCAGAATGAGGTCTATCCTCTTCTTCCAAGCTTGGAAGTTTGAGGTCCCATCGAGCTTATTGCTCTCCTTGCAGAATGAACTCATTATATTAGATGATTGAGACATAAAATCAATACAAAACTTGAATTTTGATGATGCCTTCAAGGATTCTTCCACAAGATGTTTGATAGTTCCTTTAGAACTGCCTTCAAGAGAAGTTTAAAAAAAAAATGCCAAGTCACATTAGAGAAATTTTGAGGTCTAAAATGGGCCTCAAAACAAAATTATACAACCAAAATCAAAATTATAATAACCAATAGGATGTAGGTTTTAACCATGAACAGAAATTATCTACACACGAATCTTATAACAGAAAATAAACAATAGCGAGAGCATAAAACAGAAAATAGATAAACACAGAGATTTTCTCCTGGATCCCAAATCGGGACGACTAGCTTGATTTTTCATTATATTCCTTTTAGTGTTACAACACATATATATATATACATGCCGAAGCATACATAAACCCCAATCCATTAACCCTAGATTAGAACATAATCGTAGTCCCCTTGACCGGATCTACAAAAAATACCAAGGGCCGAAAACCATCATACCCCAAAACCATGTGCAAAACCATGCACAAAACCATGGGCGCGGACCACCCACCGGAAATTAAGGACCAAAATTTTTTTGCCAGAGCGCTGCCCCAGACCCCGACAAGGGGGCTACCGCCCCCCTTGTGACCCCTCCATTGCGCCCAGCACAAAGGGGGGGCTGTCGCCCCCCCTCCTACCCCCCCGTGCATGATTAGTTGTGGAAAGAATATAACACATACCCAACATAGGATTCAAGATGATGATGTCAACCATGGGGGAAGATTCACCATTTTTGGAGTAAAAAAGTAAAAATATAAAAAAATAAAAAATAAAAGAAACTATTTTTTCAACTCGTATTTTCAACTTATCTCCATATAGTTTTAGTCAAATTCTGAGTGGGAGCACTTGTTGGGTGCGTAATTTAATTCGTCATCAAAGGAGTACCCATGTTGCCTACTTTAGATGGACCCTGCTACATGAAAAATGAGAAATACATGAAACATGTTTGCAATCACATTTTTCATGTATTTCACAATTTTTTGTGTAGCAGGGTCCATCTAAAGTATGCAATATGGGTACTCATTGGAAGAGGAATTAAATTTTGCATCCAACTAGTGTTCTCACTCAGAATTTGAGTAAAATAATAGGGAGATAAGTCGAAAAAGTAGATTTTTCTTTTTTTCCTTCTAAAATTTGATGATGTAATCTAGTCTTATTTTATTATTTGCACTATTATTTTTATAATATTCCTTAGGAGGCCTATTTTAGACCTCAAAATTTCTCTAATGAGATACTCTTCTTATGGCGAATAATTTCCGCTTCTCTTGAATTTTGGTTAGGGTATTGTAGATGATTGTTATAGTCTCTCAAACTTTGTTTTTATTGTTGTTTCAAGCTTCAAACAATCCTTGTATAAGGGCTTCTCATTATTTCGGTTTTTTCAACAATAGGTTTGATACCTATTTCATGTCTATAGGTCTTGGTACTTCTGAAGCCTTTCCTGAAACTTTGGCCCTCAAACTAGGGCTTCTAGCAATCACTCAAATAATATTTAAAAAATGTCTATGATACCTTCTATGAGTTGCAGACTTGAAACTTCTACAAGATATTTCCTTTGTTGACCTATAAGATTGATTCTAGACCTCTAAGATTTCAATTCAGTTCCTCCAAAAATTTGCTCACAGGTCTTATACTATTTTCCAGAGAGAAAAAATTTGTGGCCTTGGTTCTCTTATTATGCTTCTTGGACCTCTTAAATGATGATGAGGCTGCCTGTTGTATTCTTCTTTGGTTATATAATAACCTCAAAACCCACAAGCTTCTTACACATGAATTCATACTAGTTCTAGAGGTTTATACTCACTGTAATTAGTATAACGGTGACCCATAATTGGTCTATTCTTACTCTGATTTTCTTCAGCCTTCAAGGAGATTGCAAACAATCCCTACTTCTTGGCTTCTTGGAGGAATACGAAAAAAAATACAGTGATCTTCCAACTGCCTATATTATTGACCTTAGCTCTGATACCATGTTGGAAAATTGATTAGAGAAACATTTCAATTTGAATTTTCCTTTCTTGATAGTTATTTGTGATATTATGATCTTCTTCTTGATTATGCTTATGTTCTTATCATCAAATAAATGCCAAAACAATAAAAATCACAACCATACAAATATGAACACAAGATATAGGCTCCAAGTCATGGGAAAACCTAGAAATAACTTCTCTTCTTATAGAATCAATTCAAAAGGGGACTTCTAACACCAAAACCAAGTCACGAGGTTACCACCAAGAACCAAGCCAACCAACCAAAACCTTCTTCAGCAATGTAAGATATGATCTCCAAGGGTAGAGAAGCAAATTTTCTTCATGAAAAGGCTCTTCTAGCCTTTGGGTTTCACAAACCAAGTCCACAACACCTTCCTGCAATTTCAAAGCTATGGAGAGCTCAGAAACACTAGGTTTCTTGCACGAGAAAGCTGTTATAGAGATATTACAAATTTGTGAACAAATTAGGGCTTGTTTCTTTCTTCGCTAGGCTCTTCTAGCCTTCTAGGACCTTCTCATGCCTATTCTAATTGTAGACTAAATCCAAAATATGTGTGCTTCTTGTGTCTCAAAAGAGGTTGAATTTCTTCCTTTATATAGCCTCTCCAAGAGTCTCGAATAACCTTCTTAGGTCGACCTCATGTAGGCTGGCCGACTTGGTCTTGGGAGCCTTTTAGACACTTCTATATTAAAAACAAATTTTCTTTTCTTTATACAAATGCCCGAATGGGTATTTTACAATATGACAACAACTCTTTGACTCATGTAACACCTAGGAACATTAAATGAATACTTGATCTAATGACAAAAGACTTGGGCATGAAACCCATGCTTTACATAAATAATTTTCTTTTGATCTTTTCACATTTTTCTTTCTTCATTTGATCGATACATAAGGATTACATCATGACATGAGTCAAATGACAATTATGAAGACCAAAACTAGTTACATTCTTCAACAAAAACAATATTCATTACAAGCTCAATTGGAACTATATATTTGAGAAAGAGATAAATGGAGGGTGGGAATCTTATTATGGGCTTGAAAATAATTGTAAATCACTAAAACTTTAACCAGAGGATAGTATTAAAAAAACTCCTTTTGCGATTCTTGTCACTCCGGTCATCTTATATGGGTGTAAAGTTTGGGGGTGCAACATCTCTAGAGAATCCCGCTGAAAGATAGAAAAAATATAAAATAATTGTATAATATTTAATCTCAAATTAAAGGCAAAACAACCTATCCTATGCTTCTTGTAGAAGTGATCCTTTCCACTATTGATAACATGGCTATGACTAGGTACCTAATGTACAATAATAAGATAAAAAACATGGAAGATAATAAGCTTCCTGGAATTTATTTAAACTCCATCCAAAACCACATGCAACTCAAGTGGGAATGGCATAAAGATTCCAAGTCTTAGATAAATCATTAGGGAATAAAGTAAGAGGTCATTATACAAAATAATGATAGTAATACAAATTTTATTACATATAATTTTAGGGAGAAATTTTGGGGTGATATATAATTAGAGGATAAAATAAAATTTATATACTACAAGCGATCAACCCTAATCTAGAGGATCAAAAGTATCTCTTTGTTTTTAATAGCATAAAGAAGAAAATCAACATACTTGTAAAAATAAGGATAAACTCACATAAGCTCCATAGTGAAACTGGGCATTGGAAAAGTCTCACTCAATGAAGAGTTGCAAGAGAGAATAAGCACTCTTCGGGTACTCGATTATACTCGTTTATCATTCCCTCACATTTATGCACTCAATGGAGACTCCTATTGGTTGAGCCTTCTTGGACCTTTTCCATTTCATTAATTTCCTTCTTTGACATATGAAAATGCATTGATTGGTTGGATTATGACCCTCCCATTCCTTTATATATCCCTTGAATGCTGGTTGGAAAGTCGAGAACTAGATATGTGTTGGTTGAGCTGTAGGCTGATGTCATTAATGAACTCAACTAGGTCACCGAGTCAATCTACAAGTTATTAGAGGGCTAGTACTATAAATCACTTAACTAGAGAAGCAAACTCAAATCTAATGATTTCTCTCCCTACCATCTCTTGGATTGAGAAAATTTATCAATAGAAGGTTTCCTTGAGTTTTCACATAAGGAAGAAACTCAACCTTTGTATCTCATTAATAGGACATTGTTTGTGGTTTCCCCTTTCTGAACTTGGTGCAACTAGTGAAATGCTTATGAAATGCTAGAGATAAATGATTTAGTAGGTTTGATGCTTTTGTCCTTCCATCACAATGAATGAACTAGTGACAAAATATCTTATATCTCCATTTATCACTATATTGGGATGGATTCCCCACCTCCCTTCTCTTCTATCTTTGTTTGAAAAGAATTATTTCTCCCACCACTTGAAAAGGGAGAAACAATATCTTTGTTAATATGGATGTATACTAGAAATTTTAATCAATCAATTATTCTCTCTTTCCAACTCAGGGAATATCAATACCGATCTTCATCATCAAACTTACTCCTTTCCCATCTTTAATATGTTTTACCTCATAGATTATGTAACCTAAATTGCATATGTTTTCCATAATTAAAGGGATAAAGCCTAGGGATAGCTTCATGTTAGTTATTGCGTCATGATTTGAAATACCAACACCCTCACCCTTTGAATCATTTTCATTTGTCATTCGGGATGAAAATAGAAATTCATTCCTGGAAATATTTTATTTTTCTCTTCATTTATTAGGGTTTAGGAAATATATATACATACACAATGCTTGATCCCTATGAAACAGTTTTCCCTATCACCTTAGAAAGATAAATGGATTTTCCAAAACACTTATGAGAATAATTCCCCATACAAAATAGAAATTAGGAATAATTTCCTTTAGAGGGACGAAATGAGCAAGTATATCGTGTAATGTAATAAGGCTTCTCATTTAATAACAATAACATAATAATTGGTTGAACAATTATGTAATATGTTAGCTTAGAGTTGTGTTGTACATGTTGTTTAAAAGACATTTAATAAATTCAATTAAATTATTTGTCTAGTGAATTTCCTTCCTTTATTTTTTAGTGAGTTCACAGTATTTGAAGTATAAAGAAGCAAGGTTTTTATTTCCAACTTAAGCTCACATTAATTGTAATTTTCCATTGAGAACCTTATGAACACACAATTCCCATTTGTTCACTCTATGATGGTAATCATTTTTTCTTTTTCTTCCTTTGGCCATGGCAAGTTTTTGTTTCTAATCAATACAATGTATATACTTGCTCACTACAACATGAAAAGTGACCATTAAAATGGGTCAAAAGTTGATCATGTACAATATGCCTAAGGGTTCCTATTTATTTGTCATGGTTGTTAAGGTTTGGTTTCTTTTAAGTTTCGAAAATATAAATATGCTACTTGTTTCCAAACTGATTGATTAAATCAACCCCTTAGGGTGACCAACCATTATTGTGTTAGTAATTGAGTAGTCCTTCACCATGGAAATCGAGGTAAGCAGGGGGATGTGATAAGTTTTCCTTGGAAAGAAATTGATTTCAAAACTTATAATAAATAGTCAATGGTGGCTTGTTGGGTTGGCAACAGTAGGGAGCTAATATAGTTTCCACCAAGATTCAAATCCTACCAAGTGACATTCTCATGTTAGTACTCACATTTGTGGATGCATGCCAACACACTTAATTATGGTTGCGACTAGTCGTGAATGTTGTGAATCTTGGGTACTTTAGTAGAAAAAATAACCCCCTACTCACTAATGCACATGTAATATTAAATTTAAATATGAGTGTTAACCATATTATGATAGGAGAAAACCAATTCAAAATAAAATTATATAATAAATAAAACTAATTTTGCTACATGGGCCAAGCATATATAACCTTTTTTGGCCATTGTAATAGGACCTCATAGTTTTATTTGGTAATCCTAATATGCAAAGAAAATTTAGATGGTCCATATTTGTCCATATTTCTTGTAGTATATGTATTATGGGAATACCAAAAATGGGGCCTCCCACAATTTTTTTTGGCAATCATGATTCGGTAGAGAAATTCTAATTGATCCATCCAGAATACCTTGAAGATGATCCTAAACTAAGAAAGTTTCCATTTCAATGAGAGATAATATATGAACATAGTCATATAGCTTTGGCTTGTCTCGAAAAGAAATCAAGGTATATTTAAAGGGGAAAGGAGTATAAAAAAGATCCAAGGTGGTAATCAACCAAGATATATTTTAAAAAATTGAATGTTTTTAAGGACAGCAATATCACCCACAATGGTAGAAAAATCATAACCAAAATATGAAGACATAGGTGATATGGGGTTTATATGTTCGACATGAACAAGGTAGGGAATTATATAAATCATATGCTGACAAGGAAAAGAAAGAGATGAAAAGGAAAGTGTAAAGGGAATGAAGCAAACATAAAAAAACTAGAATGGATGTGAAGCAAGACAATCGTGGTCCAAACTAGGGATATTTGATTCTTATCCTAGAAAGGATAACTCAGGAAAAACCTTTCAAGACTTTAAAGAATACAAATCTAGTTTGAGCCAACACCTTTGGTTGTATCTCAATTTTTTAATAGATTTGGTAAATCTAAACGTGTTAGTAACCAAAGCAAGATACTTGGCATAAGAATTATAGTCAACTATGAAGAAAATATTCAAATCTTAAAACTTGAGTTGATAAACTCAATGCTAGAGGCATTAACCTACACAATTTCCACTAAAATAAAAAAAATCAATTATACAATTATGGATTGAATTATTGAAATGCTAGTAATTTAATTTTTTTAAGAAGCCATTTAGAAAACTCAAATTTCTAAATTAGGGTTAATTATAGAATTGACACATAATGGCATTGGTTCTTGATTTATGATATTATCATCTTCGAAAGATCTTCCCAATCTATTAAATGGCTCTTGATTTTATGTTAAGAATATGATATATAATTGGTTTACTACTCCCAACCAAATTAGCTTTCAATTCAATCTAATCAATCAATCAACTTGATATCATAATTGCTCAATTGTGCATTTAAACTTGAAATCACTTCCAATAGTGACTTGGATTATATCATCATATTATTTGTCATATATCTCAATGTTTTTTAGAGTGGAAAATTGGAGGAATAAAATTTTAGGGTCATTTATACCGATGGGTCCTAGTTGGAGAATCGGGGTATGAAACCTTCTAGAGCCACTTTGAGGCATTAAATAACATTTTTTTTGGGAAAAAATTTCCTACATTAGCATGGGACCCCAATGCGCTGATCATCACCTGGAGGCATTTACAATGATGCAAAAATCATGTCAACCAAAGTTTTTATGCAAAATTTATGCTTCTCGCAAGTTCACCTACTGAGTTTACTACCATGGTACAAGTGGATGCCATGTTAGACCTCATTACCCATGCATATGGAGCTATCCATATGTGGAATTTGAAGAAGAATCTAGAAGGTTTAAACTCATAACTCTAGTTGAAGGTTGAGGGAGTCAAACTTTACCCCTAGTTGGCTATCACACCATTAAATACTAGACCACTAGAAGGAGTAAGGGTTCCATTCTATGCTATTCCATTTTGTTCTATAGTTGAGAAAAGAAAGTGAGACCATAGAGAGTACCTATTTATTTGTACTTGCACATTTTCCATATTAGAAAAAAGAAAGTAGAGAAACCTTACTTTCTAGTTGGGTTTTATCCCATAAGGGTTTCTCAAGGAAAACAATTGTGTCTATTATGAATGGTGTGTGTATTTTTTTTCAATATATCTCTTGGTAATTCATTTAAGCATAAAACAATAAATAAGAAATGTAAGATATAAAGGAATCAACATTCATAGTAAATATTCTCATAATTTTATCATATCTATCGTGACAAAATTTTCCAGTGGCATATCCATAACACTCTAAAAATAATATTAGTATTAGAGTAGGTTTCTTTAGGGTATTTGTAGGGAGTTGTGGGGATCTAGGAATTGGTTTAAGGAGAAAGTCAACGAACCATAGCCATGGTTGATGAGTATATTCTGTAGAAATTATATGCACTAAACATGTATATGTCTTTGATTCACCTGATCTCACACTATTTAACTTTATGCAAAATACTGAATCAATTCCACTTGTTAATCTTTTGCGGAAAAATTATTTGCACACACATGTGAAGCATAAACAAAAATAATCAATCGCACATAACACAATTTTTAACTGGGAAAGCCTGAAGCTGAAAACCCCAACTATATATTATGTATCATGGAATCATATGACAATCCTCATACAAAGCTTATCAAGCTCTCAGTACAGTACAATCTTCATACACTAATTAGGAACAATCTTGCAAATCCATGCACCGATCTCTACCTCTTGCTAGCCTGCCTCCACTGCACAATCCCTGCTGAAGAATAGCTCTGAATGAATTTGAATTACTCTTGCCTTGACTGCACAATCCTCATTGGCAACTCCAATGCGTGTGTGATGCAATCAATGCATCACTATAGTCACAACAGATAGTCCATCTTGCCCTTTCACCTATCTCTTTACTGGGTCTCCACTGAAACTGCCATGCACTGTAGTTAACTGATGTATTGTTCAGTTGATTAATGAGTTATTATTTTGTGAATTAATTAACTAATTAATTCACTCCACTCTCACTAGTGTATCATTCAGTTAGACTAGATACAACTAGCTCAACTGAGTCTAACTGAGTCTAACTGAGTTAAACTAAATACAACTCCATAACTACTTCTTCCAACTGTGTCATAACTCTGCTACTTGAGTTCTAACTGAGTCCTCCATGCATTAGCTCCAGTAAAACCTTGGGAATTGTGTAATTCCCTCAGTCCACTGATGTGCCACCTTTGTCCACTAAAACAAAGTGCTCCAAGAGAATAAGTTGTTGTTTAGTGTCTGATTATTTTTAAGAGCTAATAATAATTGACATGCATCTATTTTTAGATCGACGATCTATAAATAGACTTCGCCCAATATTCTAAAAATAGAATTTCATCTATTTTTCCAACTTGATCAACCATCCACAAATAGCATCGCGCAACTTCTGAAATATGATCACCATGTCTAAAAATAGACTTGCGCCAAAAATAGCCCGCGGGCCCACTTAGTGAAGGTGACTCTTTTCACTAAGATCATCATCTTGTTGAATCTCAACACTCCCTCTCAACAAGATAGGGATTATCTTTCACCCTGATCCTGCCTCTATGGTATTCGAATTAGCTCCTGGTGAGCACCTTGGTCAGAATATCTGCATCCTGATCCTCCGTAGGAATGTACTGAAGCAACATGATCTTCCGTTGCACACAATCTTTGATATGATGATACTGGATATCAATATGATTAGATCTATCATGAAAAACATGATTAACCGAGAGTTTAATACAACTCTGATTATCACAATGTATCACTGTGGGATCTAAATGTGAACCAAACAAACCAACCAGAATCTTCCTCATCCAGATAGCCTCACATGCAGCTTGACTTGCTGCCATGTATTTCGCTTCCATTGAACTGAGTGCCACGGATCTTTGTTTCCTGCTGTACCAAGAAACTGCCGTAGATCTGATACTGAAAATCCATCTTGATGTGCTCTTTCTTTCTGTTGGGCTTCCTGCCCAATCTGCATCCGTGAAGCCATGCAACTTCACCTCATCCGTTTGTCTGTACCATAAACCATACTCAGATGTGCCCCTGAGATATCTCAGGACATGCTTGCCTGCCTTCCAAAAGAGCTTGATAGGCTTAACCATCGCTTGTGAAAGCTAGTTCAACACATAGCATATGTCCGGTCTTGTATTGACTAAATACATGAGCGAACCCACCAACTGTCGATAAACAGTGGCATCCACTACCTCTGTCGATGTAGCATCCTCTTTCTTCCAATTTCCTAGAAGAGGAGTGTCGATAGGCTTGCAGCCTTGCATGTGAAACTTCTCCGTATCTCCCGGCATACCTTCTTGAGACACAAACAGTTCACCTTCCCGCTGCCATATTTCCAATCCAAGGAAATAATGAAGGAGGCCCAAATCCTTCATCTCAAACTCCTTTGCAAGATCTTCCTTGCATGAGTGTATCAACTTCTCATCACTTATTAGTATTAAATCATCAACATACATACAATGATTAAAAGCTTACCCTCCACCACAATCCAATACAGGTTTGCATCCACCTCACTCTTGGTGAAGCCAAGTCCAGTGAAATAGCTGTCGATCCGGTGTACCAAGCACGAGGTGCTTGTTTCAGCCCATACAACGCTCTTTTGAGCCTGCACACATGCGACTCACTACTGAAGATCTCAAATCCTTCAGGTTTCTAAATGTACACCTCTTCCTCAATGATCCCATTAAGGAACACAATCTTCACATCCATCTGATGAATGTGCCAACCCATCTGCGCTGAGAGAGCAAGGATGGTATGTATGGGAGAATACCGTGCGACAGGTGCAAAGGTTTCTTCATAGTCAATCCCCTTGATCTGTGAGAAGCCCCAGGCAACAAATCTTTCCTTATACTTTTCGACGCTCCCATCAGCAGCTTGCTTTACCTTGTAGATCCATCTTGATCCTACAACTGATTTTCCCACCAGCCTTGGAACAATATCCCAAGCACTGTTTCTGAAAATGGAGTCATACTTCTCCACCATGGCATCTACCCATGTGGGCTCTTGCACTGCTTCTTCAAAAGAAGATGTCTCTATCACGATTCACTTGCTCATAAGAGCCATTTATCTAGTAAATCGGTCAGGTGACTGTCTCTTTTTGCGCTGTGATGTAGGGACTCCTACATTCTATGCCGCATCAAGCTTTAGTCTCTCAGCTTCTGTGGTACGCTTTCTGCCTTTTCTGATGTTTGGTTCTGCATGAGTGGACTCCTCCACTCCATGAATCTCCTCCTGTGGTTGATCCACATCTAGAGGCTCATCTTTGGGAACAATAAGTTCCTCCTTTGCATGCAAGTGTAGCTCCCTTTCAAGTGACAACTTCATGGCTTTCACCTCATTCAATTTTATATCCCGTCGCACAACAGTCATCCGACTGTCTGGAAAATACACACGATAATTATGGGGTGTTTCTGTGTACCCCACAAATATCCCAACTTCTGTAGTCGGCTCCAGCTTCTTCCTGGCATCCTTTGTCACATGAATGTAAACAGGTGAGCCAAAAATCTTCAAATGAGAAATATCAGGCTTCTTACCAATAAAAGCTTCTTCGGGTGTACTCATGCCAAGTACTCTATGAGGACAACAATTTTGCACATAAACCGTAGTGTTGCATGCTTCCACCACAAGTGCATCGGTAGGCCCTGGTCATGCAGCATCGCTCGTGCAACACGCACGATCATTCTGTTCTTCCTCTCCGTGACCCCATTCTGCTGTGGGTTATGAGGCACTATGAGTTCTCTTCAAATTCCTTCTTTGCTACAGAAGTATTTGAATTCGTCCGAGATGTATTCACCACCATTATCGCTCCGTAGAGCTTTCACTTGCTTCCCCGACTCCTTCTCCACCAATGTCTTGAACTCACAGAACTTTGAGAATGTTTCAATCTTCTTCTGCATGAAGAAGATCCAACATATACGAGAATATTCATAAAAAAATATAACATAATACCTGTGTTTTGCTGTTGAAGCAACCGAGAAAGGTCCACACATGTCTGTGCAAATTCTCTCCAGGATCACCGAAGCACGGTTCTCCTTCTCATGAAAGGTGGTCTTCACAAACTTACCCATAATACATCCCTTGCATTGATCTGACTGCGCAAGAGTACCCTTGGGAAGTCCAGTAGAAATTTGCTGCAAAATCTTCAAAGCACCATGGTGAATATGGCCCAATATCATGTGCCATAATTCGCCCTCATCCCGGCTCACCACTTCTTCTGCTTTGCCCACCATTGTAGCGCAACCATCTACCTCTAGCTTGTAGAGATTCTTAATTCGAACCCCTATCTTCTTGGTTTGACCCATTTTTTTCTGTTGAAGGAAGGCTTTTCCCTCTCTGAAAACAACATCATAACCTTTGTCTTCCAGCATTGCGACTGAGACCAAGTTCTTCTTCAGACCTGGAACATGCATAACATTCTTCAACAAGAATGGATTACTAGACTCCCTCTCAAAGGTAATGGTCCCAATGCCAGTCGCACTGTGCTGACCATCGTCGCCCATCTCTATATGCATCTGGAGGTCCTTCTCCTCCAAGTCACTAAACAACTCTTTGTCTCCCGTCATATGGAAAGACGCACCACTATCAAGATACCACACCGATCCGATAAAACTTGAAACCAAGCATGCGATCAAGGAGAAATCAATCTCAAATTGCAAGGCTAAGGCCTCTCCAGCTACATATCCAGCAACCTTCTTGTTCTTCTTCTTCTTTGGATAGTTAGTGGCGAAATTTCCATGTTCGTGACAGTGAAAACACTTCACTTTGGACAAATCCTGCTTCTTGCCTTTAGCATCGGATTTTGAAGGATTTTTCTTCTCCTTCCATTTCCTTGCTTTGGAAACCAAAGCACAATTCTCTTCATCTTCATTCTTCGATGAAGATCTATCCCTGGTACTCTGCCTTATCTCCTCCTGCACAAGATCCGACCAAAGTCGCTTCCATCTTGGCAGTTTATCCCGTCCATTGAAAGAGTCTTCGTAGCTATGCCAACTCTTTGGAAGCCCAAGGAGAGCCAAGCTCACCAAATATTATTCATCAACAGTAACCCCCACACTTCCCAGTTCATCCTTGCAGTGGACAAACTTCGTGAGGTATTTTGGAATACTGTTGCCCTTCTCCTTTTTTATTTTTCTGAGCTTGTCTTTAAGCGCTAACTTCCTTTGGTCACTTCTGCTTTGGAACAAGTCTGTCAAAGCCTTCCACATTAAGAATGGAGTGGATTTCCCGTGAAGGCTGGACACAATATGTTCCTTCACACCTTCCAACAAAATTCTCCTCATCTTTGATGTCTTCTTTTGCCATGCGTCAACTAATGCAGCATCGCTAGATCCTGGCTTAGGAACATCGCTATCGATGAAATCCTTCAACCCATTATCCTCCAGCACTGCCTCCATCATGTCCTTCCAGGCTATGTAATTCAAGCTCCCATCAAGGGCATACTCCAATCTCAACCCGTTGAAAGAAATTTGAATGTATACTCAACTTCTGCACTAAGAATCTTCTGCAACAAATTCAAATTTTCCACCAACACAAACTCACTTCACAATTGCAATCTTCAATCAACAATGCTCTGATACCATGTAGAAATTATATGCACTAAGCATGAATATGTCCTTGATTCACCTGATCTCACGCCATTTAAATTTATGCAAAATACTGAATCAATTCCACTTGTTAATCTTTTGCGGAAAAATTAATTGCACACACATGTGAAGCATAAACAAAAATAATAAATCGCACATAACACAATTTTTAACCGGGAAAGCCTGAAGCTAAAAAACCCAACTATATATTATGTATCATGGAATCATATGACAATCCTCATACAAAGCTTATCAAGCTCTCAATATAGTACAATCGTCATACACTAATCAGGAACAATCTTGCAAATCCATGCACTGATCTCTGCCTCCTGCTAGCCCGCCTCCACTGCGCAATCCCTACTGAAGAATAGCTCTGAATGAATTCAAATTACTCTTGCCTTGACTGCACAATCCTCATTGGAAACTCCAATGTGTGTGTGATGCAATCAATGCATCACTATAGTCACAACAGATAGTCCATCTTGCCCTTTCACCTATCTCTCCACTAGGTCTCCACTGAAACTGCCATGCACTGTAGCTAACTGATGTATTGTTCAGTTGATTAATGAGTTATTATTTTGTGAATTAATTAAAAATAATTAATTCACTCCACTCTCACTAGTGTATCATTCAGTTAGACTAGATACAACTAGCTCAATTGAGTCTAACTGAGTTAAACTAAATACAAGTCCATAACTACTTCTTCCAACTGTGTCATAACTCTGCCACTTGAGTTCTAACTAAGTCCTCCATGCATTAGCTCCAATAAACCCTTGGGAATTGCGTAATTCCCTTAGCCCACTGATGTGCCACATTTGTGCACTGAAACAAAGTGCTCCAAGAGAATAAGTTGCTGTTTAGTGTCTGATTATTATTAAGAGCTAATAATAATTGACATGCATCTATTTTTAGATCGACGATCTATAAATAGACTTCACCCAATATTCTAAAAATAGAATTTCATCTATTTTTCTAACTTGATTAACCATCCGCAAATAACATCCTGCAACTTCTGAAATATGATCATCATGTCTAAAAATAGACATAGTCTAAAAATAGACTTGCGCCAAAAATAGACTGCGGGCCCACTTAGTGAAGGCGACTCTTTTCACTAAGCTCATCATCTTGTTGAATCTCAACATATTCACAATAACCTTCATGATTTGACGAAAGAGATATTTTTGGGGTTGAAAGTGCAAGTCACAAACATTAGTCACAATATTAAACTCCTCATGGTGGCTTTAGAAATCAAAATTAGACCATTCAAAGAATATGGAGGCTCTAAATTAGAGGTCAAATCGAAAAGAAAATTGGGAGATCATGAAGACCTAGAAAAGGAGTCAAGGAAAGAGGTTGAGAAAAATTAGTTGAATTCAAATGCCAGTAACCATTCAGAGTCCCTATTCAAGAATGAAGGGAAAGTGGACGTAAAGCCATACAAAGGTGATATTTATGTATTAAAATTAAATCATTGGTTGTAGCAATTAGAATTTTATTTTAGTGTTAACCATATAGATGAAGAGCAAAAGGTTTCATTTTCTAGACTAAAGTTAGAGGGCCATGCTTTGACTTGGTGGGAAAGCCATATGGAAACACTTAGGGTTGAGGGTGATCTACCAGTAACTAGGTGGGAGGAATTCAAAACCCCCATTCGAATCCAATTTACCCTATCAAGTATGTATAGAACCAATAGATTTGATGCACGTACGTTAGCTAAAGGTAGGGGTAGAATGTATAGAGGTGCACCACTAGGTTCATAAAAGTGAGCATCATGTTGGGTATCTCTTTGAAAGCATAGATGTACTCCTCAAGTATTTTGGGGGTCTACATAACCATCTACGAAATAAAGTGATACTTTTTAAGCCAAGGAAAATGGATGAGGCATATGTACATGAAAAATATTTGGAAAACACATGACAAATATAAGGCATCCAAGTGGTTTGAAGCAAAAAAATCACTAGGAAGAGTACAAGGATGGGAAGAAGAAGTGGAAAGGGGAAGGATAGTAAGACAACAATCACTGCACATCAGTGCAATGATTCTAGAAACCATTGTAACCATTTCAACATTGATCGTCATATTGAGGAAAAGTGCTAGAAACTACATCCAAAGCTGAACCCAAAGAACCACAAGAAGGATTCAAAGAAAAATAATCTTCTAGCCATACATTTGAGCTATCGGGTCAAAAAATCCTCTGATGTGGATGACAATAATGTTTGTACATTACTGCAAAAGGAGGTGAATATGAGTATATTTCATCAGTAGGAAGAGAAGGAGATGGCCAAATACTTCCACATTAAGAGCCAAGCCAAGAAGACCAAGATAGATGCTCTATTTGATTCAGGTTCATAGGATAAAATTATATCAATAGATTTGGTCAACAAACTTGGATTGGAGGTTCATGATCATCCTAGTCCGTCTCCATTGGGATGGGTAGAAAATGATGTAGATATCAAGGTATTAAAACAACACACGGTAAAATTTGTTTTGAGTGTTGATTATATTGATGAAGTGGAATTGGAGGTAGCACCACTTGATATATGTGAAATCATTTTTAGGAGTCCCTACATGTATATGAGGGATGTAATATTCATGTAGAGGGCCAACTAATACAACCTCATCAAGGATGGAAAATTATTAATCATGAACATGCATAAAAGCAAGTCCAAGATTTCACTTGTAAGTGTCATCCAAGCCAAGAAGTGGATTAGTTCTAGTAAGAAATATGTTTTACTTTTCTTAATAGAAATAAGTCTGATGATGAGTCAATAACAGAAAAGGAATCCATAGAGGGGTGTAATAAAGAACATATAAATCAATTACAAGGTTGCTACATGCCTATAGTGGAGTGTTCTAGAATCCTCTTTGACACCTAATCTTTAGGAATTAGGAAAATATTATATTATTGTAAATATGAAAATGAGAAGAAGAAGAGACATTGGAATATTAATTCAAATAGTCTCTTTCTCCTTGTATATATTTATGATTTTTCTAATATAATTCATTTATTCATGGAGTTACCAATCCATGACTTGATATGGTATCAGAGTGCATGTCTTAAATTTGGCTCTCTACCCCCATAACTCCACTTCTTACAGTCCCCTATATCACCTTTGCACTGTTACCATTTTCTCCATGATTTCTATGCAGTGTTATCTCTGCTTACAATATGTCTGCACATTAGAAGTGTGGTCAGCCTCGTGGACAGAGCGAAGGGAGGCTTGCTGTAATGAAGAAGAAAAAACCTCCATCTTTGTGTCGATAAAAGCATCTTTGTGCGCGTTGTATTGAATTTCGTGCACCAAAATATGTTGAACACTGGTTGTTATAATTAAATGGTATGTATGTATAAAGCAATTCCATGGTATGTGTTGGTATTGGATGGTATGTATTGGCTGGAGCGTGGGTTAAGTGCTGTATTGAATGTTGAGAGTGAGTTTGATGGTGCATTAAAATTGTGGCTTGCACTGTTGAATATGTTGATTGTGGTGTGTTGGTTCATTTATTTCTCTGTGTTTTGTTTAAAATTCATTATATGTGTGTTTCTTCATTCATATTGCGTGCTGGTTCATATGTGATTATATATGCTATCTGCATTGAATACATTACTCAC
The DNA here is from genome assembly GCA_034641835.2 of Pinus albicaulis. NCBI lineage: Eukaryota > Viridiplantae > Streptophyta > Pinopsida > Pinales > Pinaceae > Pinus > Pinus albicaulis. Next base: position 837,309,120 of record CM076582.1, on the reverse strand, counting down.
TGCGTTTATTCGTGCATAATTCTTGAGTTGAATATATTGTATGTTGCTAGTGCTCTCCATATGCCTTGGTTTATATATGTGCATTGAATCTCTGCGCGTTGAAGTTATATACGTGTTGGGCTCAAATTCATTTATATATTTTCACGTTGAAAAATAAATTTTATGTGTGTGTTTGGTATCTTTTATATGTGCATTGGAGATGAGTTGACTTATATGGGTGAAATTTGAGCTATATGGTTGCACCAACATTGTTTATAGAGTTGCAGTCACCAAATTATCCCTACGCTTGACCTAGCCCCTGCTGCTGGTCTCCTCTGCGTCTGAGGCCGCTGGCCTTCCTTGGCCCTCTGGTTTCGACGTAGGGCTCTGTGTTCTTGGTGCAGGGTCTTCTTTCCAAGATTTTGTGCCTCCTATCCTTGCGCGATGCTTGGTTTTTTTTGCGCGGCGCTTTGGCCCTGTCGTGCGGCACTTTGATCTGCTGCGCGACTCTTCCTTACACTTTCTCCGTTGCCCTCTTGTTTGCCGCGTCAGAGGATTTCGTGCTATTTCTTGGTGCTGGGCCTTCTTCTCATAGATCTTGTGGTCCTCCTTGCACGCTTTGAGATTGAGCGAATCTTTGACATGCGCGGCGCTTAGAGCTATTGCGCGGTGCATTGAGCTGTTGCGCGGCGCTCAGTGCCTATTTCCGAATATTTTTGCTTTTTGCCTCCTTTGAAGCCTAGGAATGCTGCGCGCTCAGCCTGCGCTTTTCTCCTAGCCTCTTTCGGCTGTTTCCCTCTCTCAAGGATCGTCATGGGCCTTCCAGATGCTGCCTCGGAGTATACCATCGAACAATCCGCTGCAGACGCCTTCTCCACTTTGGTTAAAACTCTACAGCCCCAACGACCTCGGCCTGCACTTTCGAAGTTTGTTAAGAAGCTAGATGGGTTACAAGAGGTCGAGCTACCTCTTACTCTTCCTCGAATGGGTGCGCTCGCTCTAGTTGATCGGGGACTCATCGGTCAATTCACTGGCTTATGGCCATCTCCGAAAACAGTTCAACGCTGGATAGAAAGGAATTGGGCAAACAAAGTTAACGGTAAAATCTCCATTCGCTTCTGCGGAAAAGGCTATTATACCTTCCATTTTGAATCAAGAGCAGACAAGGACTTAATCTTCAGAAATGGTCCTTATTTCATGGATTCTTGTGGACTATATCTGAACAAATGGACTCCAGATTTCGATCCCGAGCTGGATTTCTTTAATGTTGTCCTGGTTTGGGTACGACTGCCGCATCTCCCGCTCCAATGTTGGGGGGATGACTCGGTTCGTGCCATTGGCAATGCTGTCGGGAAATACATTGATCAGAGCGAGCCCAAGGATAATATGCAGGCATGTACACGTATATGTGTTGAAGTCGACCTCGGCAAGGGTCTTCCAGAGGAAATCAGGCTAAAGGTGGATGACTGGACGCACATTCAACAACTAGACTATGAACAAATTCCCTTTAAATGCAAGGTATGTCACGAATATGGCCATTTTTCCAATCGCTGCACTAAATTAGTTAATGTTGAACCTTCTCAATCAGAAGAACAATGGGAAATCGTAAAAAAGAAGAAGACTACAGCTGGCATGAAAGAAAATCCTGAAGCTGCTCCTCCCAAAGCTGCACCTTCCAAACCATCCCCCACTTCTGAACCTCCCAAGACCTCTCCCTCAGCTGCTACTCCCTCCTCTTCTTCCCTAGGCCCTACCAATCCGAGCCCACCCTCTGACCCTCCTTTGAACTCCTTAAACCCCTTTAACGCCCTCTCTCTTCCTGAAAATGATCCTCCGATTTCCCTTGAAAACGACCCCCCCATCATATTTTCCCTTTCTCAATCCTGCCCCTCCCACTCCCTTAATCCCCTCTTATCCCGTTCTACCAGGAGCTCCTCGAAAGAGCATGGGGTTAATTCAGAATCTCAAAAAAAAGGACCTGGCAGAAAGACTAGCAAGCAACAAAGGGATGAGAATGCCCAAAAAGATATTGCTATGGGAAAAAAAAATCCCATAGAAACTTATATCTTGAGTCAAAATAGCAAAGAAACAACACAAAAGGAGAAAGGGGGACGAGCATCCCTCCGAACCCCACATACTCAATGATAAAAGTTATATCATGGAATTGTAGGGGTCTGGGGCACCCCTCAAAAACTGCTGCCCTGAAGGATCTTATAGATCATGAGAAGCCAGGAATATTAATGATTCAGGAGACAAAACAAAGACTGCAAGAGATAAAAGGAACTATAGATCAACTTAGACATTATGATGGACATATTTGTGAAGCAAGAGGAGCCTCCGGTGGAATCACCACTATCTGGAACAAAAATGTTTGGATATGCACATCCAACACTATCAGTCAATTTTGGGTTAAAGTCACATTAGAAAAGCAAGAAGAGCACAAACAAATAGTCATCTATAATATTTATTCACCAAACCATTTTAGAGACAAAGAGCAGTGTTGGGCCACTCTACAAGAAGACATCCAAGTTGAAAACAACAACAATATCATTCTTGGGAGAGATCTCAACCTCATATTACACTCCAATGAGAAAAGAGGAGGTATCTTTACATTTGATCCTTATAGAGAAAAGCTGGAGAACATCATGCAAGAACATGACCTAGTTGATATCATTCCAAAAAACCGGAGGTATACTTGGAATAACCGCAGATTGGGCAAGGATAATATTGTGGAGCGGTTTGACAGAATTCTGATAAACACCAACCTCCTCTCCGAATTCTCCACAGCTTATGCCGAAATTATTCCTTATCTAGCTTCCGATCATTACCCCACCAGCATTTTCCTTGAGACTCAGTGCCCCTTGGGGCCGCTGCCTTTTAAATATAGCTCTCTATGGCGCAACAACCCAACTGTGGATCAGATAGTTAAAGCAGCTTGGCAGCATCATGTAGAAGGATCACCGGGTTTCATTTGGGAATGTAAATTGAAAAATACAAAATATGCCTTGAAGGAATGGGTGAAGCAGCATTATAAAGAACTAGAAAATACCAAAGCTAATATAAAAAACAAATTGAAAGAAAATCACAGAAAAATAGAGGAGAATGGGCTCTCCCAAGAGGATAAAGCACTTGAAAGTGATTTATATTATCAGTTGTATCGTGCCAACCGAGAAGAAGAGCAGAAATGGAGATTAAAGTCAAGGCAACTTTGGCTTCATGGAGGAGATAAAAACTCTGCTTTCTTCCACAAGCAAGCAACTGTCAGGAAAGTAAAAAATAATGTTACCATGATCAATGATGAGGAAGGCCTCCCTCAAAAAACCCACGCAGCCATCAAACAAACAGCTTCAGCATACTACCACTCTCTCTTAACAGAAACAAAGGAAACAGAGGATTACTCCAATCTCCTACAACACATGCCCAGAGGAGTCAGTGAGGAAATCAATGCAGATTTGAATAAAGAAATCACTGAAGCAGAAATACAAAGTGCCATTTGGACGCTTCAGCCAGATAAAGCCCCAGGTCCAGATGGTTTCCCAATCTGTTTCTACAGAACTTACTGGGGAACAATTAAAAAAGATCTTATCAAGATGCTAAGATGGACTCAACGCAACTGCAAAATAGGAGGATTTACCAATGCCACCCATCTTGCCCTCATTCCTAAAGAAAATCGACCCTTGTCCTTTTCTCGTTTTTGACCCATATCGCTGTGTAATTCATCTTACAAAATCCTGACAAAAATTTTGGCTACACGTCTTAAACCTCTCCTCCCTTCTCTCATTTCTGAAAATCAAGGGGGTTTTTTGGCCAATAGAAAAATCTCGGACTCCATCCTTCTTGTCCAAGAGGCTATACACTCCAGTCAAGCAAGAAATGAGAAAGGCTTCATCTTAAAGCTAGACTTAGCCAATGCTTTTGACCGTGTCCGACGCTCCTTCCTATTTGCTGTTCTAGAAAAAATGGGATTTGCCACAACCTTCATCAATCTTATTAAAGTCTGCATTACTGGGCCATGAATCTCCCCTCTTATTAATGGTAGACCTGGACCTTCCTTCCAATCTTCTCAAGGACTAAGACAAGGCTATCCTCTGTCCCCCTATCTATTTATTCTGATGGCTAAATCCTTCAACAGAGCTCTGGAATTCAACTGTCGCATGGGCCTCATCACAAGAATTAAATTTGATAATGGAGTCAAGAACATCAACCATTCCCAGTTTGCTGATGATACTCTTCTAATGGGGGGAGCATCAACTATCATAGCCAGCCGCTTCAAAGCTCTTCTAGACCAATTCATGAGCTATTCCGGAGGTTTGATAAACTACCACAAGAGATGTATATATGGATGGAACGCTTCGGCACAAATTATTCACAGAATTGCTAATATTTTTGGAGTCCCATGTAAGCTGGATTGGGAGCATTTTATTATCTGGGCATGCCAGTGAGTGCTGGAAACCTGAATGCTACTGCCTGGGAAGTTATCATTGACAAGATGAAAAGGAAGATACAGCAATGGGGCACCTCTTGGCTTAATCCAGCAGGGCACCTCATCCTTCTTAAAGCAGGCCTCTCTTCCCTGCCCTTGTATTGTTTTACGCTCATTCAAGCCCCTGCCAGTTTTCATAATAAAATGGATGCTCTCCTTCGTCAATTTCTTTGGCAAGGAGGGAGAACTGAAACAAAAAAATATAACTTGGTTAGCTGGAAGCAGGTCATTCAACTGCATGAGAAAGGAGGGTTAGGAATCAAATCTCCTAAACTACTAAACCTTGCCTTTGCTGGCAAACTTGTTTGGAGACTCATTACTGGCAAGAACGCCTGGTGGAAGACTGTTCTAGAAAAAAAATAGCTCGGCTTCCCAAGGCATCAGCTCTTGGACCTTGAACTCCCTAACAGAACATGCTCTAAAATCTGGAGGATGTGTAAGAAATCCATTCCATTTCTTGAACAAAATACCTCCATAGTGCCCAAAGGCAGCAGCCATATTAGGATTGGGGATGACAAAATAATGGGGCAACAACCCATAAATCGATGGCATGGAACGCAGCAGATTCTAGACTTTTTTCACAGCACAGGAATCCAAAATCTGGACCAGATCTCTCATTGGGATGCCCAAACTCATATTTGGAAAGGCTGGACCTTCCCCTGCATACCGACAGACATAGAAACCAGCCTCATCAATCTGTAAACCCATCTCCATGGTATAGCTCCTTCAAATCGCTTCGCTGCTGATGACTTTCGATGGGATCCATCTGGCACTAATTACACCATAAAGGCTGCCTACCATCAGATCTGCAATAATGTTTTCCCCTGTTCTATTTGGGCGCAGTGGAGATTGGTTTGGAAGGCAGAATCTCTTCCAAAAATCAAAATTTTTCTTTGGATCCTTCTAAGAGGGAAAGTTCTCACCTCTGAGAACCTTAGAAAACGAGGAATAATTGAGCCTTCTCGCTGTCCAAATTGTCAATCTGATGAAGAGACAAGCCAACATCTTTTCATAGAATGCCCTTTTGCTATAGCTTGTTGGAAGGAAGCTTTTCGAAGTCAAGATCTCCCTTGGGAGCCTAGCACAAGCATTATTGAAGCATTGCACATATGGAAAAAAAGCTACCCGTGGAGAAAAAAAAAGAACAACATTGCTCGAAGGGTTTGGAATGCCCTGCCCTGCACCCTTCTATGGAACATCTGGTTGGCAAGAAACCGCGTGATCTTCAAAGGAAAAGAAACCAGCGTCAGAAAGCTCTACAACAAAGCCCGGAGTCTCAATTTGGAAGCCCTATCTACGAAATGTCAAGGACATTTGAACACGTTGGACCTCCATGTAGAAGAAAGGAATTACATATGGTATCTTCTAGATAGAAACAATATAGCCCAAAATGGAAGCAATCCCAGTAGTAGAAACAGTTCCAGGTACAGCTGGAAACTCAGGATGAAAGAAGAGGAATTTGCACGATGGCTAGGAGATTGCAATAAACATTATCTCTTCTTTGATGGGGCCTCCAAGTCCAACCCACGAATGGCTAGGGCTGGAGGGCTCATCTGCAATAGAAATGGGGATGTTCTAATGGATTACGAATGGGGCCTAGGCACCTTATCCAATAACAGAGCAGAAGCCTTAGCTCTCTACCAAGGCCTGCTTCAGCTTCAGAAACTCGGCATCAACACAGCTGTTATCATTGGAGATTCAGCCATTGTTATTAATTTGATGATACGCAACCGAAAAGGCCCCAACTTGATTCTTCAGCAAATCATAGGACGCTGCCAAACCATCGATCAACAGATGCAAGGGAATCTCTTTTATCATGTACTAAGAACCCTCAACAAAGAAGCTGATAAAAGGGCAAACAGAGCTTGTTCACTTTCTGTTGGAAACCTCCGGTGTAATGGCTCAGATCAACTCCTCTTCTTGCCATGAACAGACTTCCTCCTCTCTGTAATTTCTACCCACAGCAAATCTCTGCTCTTGGTCTCTGAAAACCCATGCTCAGACCCACTGCAAAGCCACAAACTACAATTACTTGTCCCTTCAGTAAGATGCCCACAGATATAATCTCTGCACTCTCAAAATCTCTCTTTCCCTGTGACAGTCCTTTAATTACTGCGCACCCTCCTGTGTATGGGTTTTCCCCTGATCCATCGAGCGCACTCACTCATCCTTTGATCTCTGTCATCTTCCACTTCTTCGATCCCTGTTCAAACCAGCCTGCGCACCATGCGTGTCGCAGCCCTTCTATTCTTGTTTCTATTGCGCCTATGATTTCAACGCCCCTGTCCAGCTTTCCTGCTCACGATGATCAGTCTTGTTTGGCACAACGCAACTATATGAATCGGATGAAGACTTCAACGGGCGACAATCTCACCATCCATTTAAATTTCAATTATGAAATGCAAAGTTAGTCTTTTATTATTCCAGTTCATTAGAATCTACACCACCGCTCTCTTTCTCACTATAAATCTAGTCAGATGTAAAAAAGGAATCGATACTAAAAACATCGACATTTGGCTTTCTTCCTGCCAATACCTCCTTGTAATTCTGGAGCTTCGTCTCCCCTTTTTTTAATATTAATCAGCATCCGACTTTGTGAAAAAAAAAAAAAAAAACATTGTTTATAGAGTTGTATTTATGAATACAATAGAGTTGTTATTGGTGTATTCTTTGTACTAAAACGGTCCTTTGTGGAGGAGAGAAGTCATTATTACTGTCTGTATTAAAGAGCTATTGCACACTCATTGTTTGGTGCACATTTACATATATTATTATTGCAATACTTATTTTTTTGAACACTCATCTTCATAGTTGGAGTAGTTCTCACTAGCAAAGAGAACTACCATAAATGGTCCAGAAAGAAAAAAAAAATACCCCCATTTTCAATGAATTATATAAAGGAGTATGTGAAGGAGAAGTTCGGAATCCACCTTAAAATCCCACATATGATAAAGAGCTTGCCATATGGGAGAACAAGAACAACAAGGCCTATGCCTTGATTAATGCATGCCTTGATTGATGCATCAGTAAATGAAGAGGTCAATAATCACATTGCACTATCTACAAATTCCTTTAGTGCTTTAAAGAAGCTGAAACACTGAAATCAGAGCTAGTATGCATGATATATAAGCTACTTGAGTTAAAATATATGTTCCTCTCACAAATTTTGTTAAGGCACTACATCCCACATATTCTCATTATCTTGAATCATTACAAGCTAGTGGAAAATTGAAGGATATTTCCTTCAACTCTCTTGTGGAGAAGTTTGCAAAAAGAGAGAAATATTTTGGGAAGAAGAAGAAAAATACTAAGTCTCCCAAAGAATTTGCGTGTCTTACACACAAAGAGAAGAATAATACACAAGATTCCTCTAGAGGAAGAGGTGGCATAAGAGGACGTGGAAAGAAGAATAAAAGAGGTAGGGGGGGAACATTACCAAGGAGGAAGACCTGATCTTCATTGTACACATTGTAACAAAAGAGGACGTGGAAAGAAGAATAATAGAGGTGGGGGGGGGGGGAAACATTACCAAGGAGGAAGATATGATCTTCAGTGTATACAATGTAACAGAAATGGACATGATGCTTACACATGTAAGCTCTATTGGGACATAATTAGTCAATAAAAAAATGAAGAGAAAGGAAAATCACTAGATCTAGGGAAAGGTAAAGCACCCGAATCCGCTCATTATATTGTGGCACATTGCAATATTGGAGTAACAATTTTTTTTTTTAAATTCTTCACTTGCTTTGTGGAAAGATGCATGTTGATTCAAGAACAACCTACCACATGAACTTTCAAATACATTTATTTTAATAATTCATTGACAATGTAGATGAAGCAGTTTACTTTGTAGACAAGTAAAAACTCAAGTCATCCATACTTGGTACCATCAGGCTAAAACTTTCTGGTCTCCTTGAATTTATTCTACATGATGTTCTCTACCTCCCAGAGTTGTAGAGAAACTCCTTAGTTCACATATTCTAGCAAGGACACTCAATTCACATGTTTTGTTGAAAGGTTGAGGTGAGAAAAGCACCAGACAACTTACTTGTCGTGAATGGGACAAAAGAAGAAAGAAGAAAGACTCTTGAAGTTGCAAGGAACGTCTGCTTATGCACATAACTTTGTAGAAATTTTAATACAATGCATGTATTACCAAGATTCTCCTGATCTAACAATTATAAGCCATTGTTATATACATAATCGCTTCTACAAAAATTCTTGCAGACATTTAAAACACGATCGCTAATTGCAAACACATGAAGAAAGATCAATCACACATAACACAGATGTTTTTACCAGGAAATCATAAAGCTAAAAACCCCACTATCATATATTATGTATATATCATGGATCATGAAACAATATAATACAAAACTCTAATCCAATAGCTCTCAGTACAATATACAATCGTCTCACACAGTCATACAAAAATTGGCAAATACATGCGCCAATTCACTGCCTCCTGACAACCTGCCTCCACTGCACAATCCCTGCTGATCACAGTCCCTGAATGAATGAGATCCTGCTTGCCTTGACTGCACAATCCTCATTGGCATCTCTAATGTGTGTGTGGTTGCATGAGTGCACCCACTAATGTCACAAATGATAATCACACTGTCCCTTTCACCTACCTCTCAACTAGGTCTCCACTGGATCTGACATGCATGTAGTTAACAATAGTAAATCTTCAGTTTCATGTGAGATCACTCCATGTGAATCAATTTATTATTTAATTCACTGATCTCTCACTAGTGTATCTTTAGTTACAACTAGTTACAACTAGCACAACTGAGTTTAACTCACTTAACTGAGTTAAACTACTTTACAACTCACATAACTACACATCCAACTCTACTACAACTTTGAATCACTCAATTACAACTAAGTCCACTTGCATGTCCCACCAACCAACCTTATAACTCGAAATTCCTTTAGCTAACTATTTTGCCACTTCAGTTAACTGAAATCAAGTGCTTCAAGAGAATAGATTAATATTTATTGTCCAATTATTATTAAGAGATAATAATAATGGACATGCATTCTATATTTAGACATGCAGTCAATAAATAGACTTCGCACATGCATCTAAAAATAGAACCTCATCTATAAATATAATTTTCTCACCATTCTAAAAATAGACTCCCGCTATAAATAGATTTTTCTCACCATTCTAAAAATAGACATACACCTAAAAATAGCCTGTGGGCCCCACCTAGTGTAGGTGCTTAATTTTCACTAGGATCATCATCTTGTTGAATCTCAACACTCCTTCTCAACAAGAAAATGATTATCCTTCACCCCGATCCTGTCTCTATGTTATTCGAATTTGCTCCTGGTGAGCGCCTTCGTCAAAATATCTACATCCTGATCTTCCGTAGGAATGTATTGAAGCAACATGACCTTCTGATGCACACAATCTCTGATATGATGATATCAGATATCTACATGCTTAGATCTATCATGAAACAAAATATTAATCGAGAATTTAATGCAACTCTGATTATCACAATGAATCACTGTAGGATTTAAATGAGAACCAAACAAACCAACCAGGATCTTTCTCATCCAGATAGCTTCACATGCGGCTTGACTTGCTACCATGTATTCCGCTTCCGCTGAACTAAGTGCCATGGATCTATGTTTCTTGCTGTACCAAGAAACAACTGTAGATCCGATATTGAAGACCCCTCCTTATGTGCTCTTTCTGTCAGTTGGGCTGCCCACCCAATCTGCATCCGTGAAGCAATGAAACTTCACCTCATCCATCTGTCTGTACCATAATCCATACTCAGATGTGCACCTGAGATATATTAGGACATGCTTTCTTGCCTTCCAAAAGAGCTTGGTAGGATTAACCATCGCTTGACTAAGATGGTTCACCTCATAGCATATGTCCAGTCTTGTATTCACTAAATACATTAGCGAACCCACTAACTATTGATAGACAGTAGCATCCACTACCTCTCCAGATGTAGCATCCTCTTTCCTCCAGTTTCCTGGAAGAGGAGTATCCATGTGAAACTCACCAAGTATCTCCCTTGCATACTTGCCTTGAGATACAAAAATTTCACCTTCTTGCTGCCATATTTACAATCCAAGTAAATAATGAAGGAGGCCCATATCCTTCATCTCAAACTCCTTTGCAAGTTCCTCCTTGCATGAGTGTATGAAATTCTCATCTATAGTCAGTATTAAATCATCAACATAAAGAACAATGATTAAAAGCTTACACTCCCCCACAATTTGGTATAGGTTTTCAACCCCCTCACCCTTGGTGAAGCCAAGTCCTATGAAATAGCTGTCAATCCAAGTGTACCAAGCACGAGGTGCTTGCTTCAGCCCATACAATGCTCTTTTGAGTTTGCACACATGCAAATCGCTGCTGAAGATCTCAAATCCTTTAGGCTGATCAATGTACACTTCTACCTCAATGATCCCATTAAGGAACACAATCTTCACATCCATCTGATGAATGTGCTAACCCATCTGCACTGAGAGAGCAAGGATGGTCCTTATGGAAGAATACTGTGCGACAGGTGCAAAGGTTTCTTCATAATCAATCCCCTCGATCTATGAGAGGCCCCGGGCCACAAATCTGGCCTTGTATTTCTCAACACTCTCATCAACAAATTTATTTACCTTGTAGATCCATCTCAAACCTACCACTGATTTATCAACCGACCCTTGAACAATTTCCCAAGCACTGTTTCTAACAATGGAGTCATACTCCTCCACCATTGCATCTACCCATGTGGGCTCCTGCACTGCTTCCTGAAAGGAAGATGGCTTAGTCACAATACATTTTATTATGAGAGCCATGTATCCAATGAATCGGTCAGGAGACTGTCTTTGTCTGTGCTGTGAAGTAGGGACTCCTACATTCTGTGCCGCATCAAGCTTCAGCCTCTCAAATTCTGTGGTACGCCTTCTGCCAGTTCTGATGTTTGGCTCTGTGTGAGTGGAATCCTCCACTCCATGAACCTCCTCTTGTGGCTGATCCACATCTAGAGACTCATCTTTGGGAACAAAAAGTTCCTCCTCTACATGTAAGTCTAGCTCCCTCTCAAGCGAAAACTTCATGGCTTTCTCCTCATTGAATTTTATATCCCGTCGCACCACAATCATTCAACTGTTTGGAAAATACACATGATAATTATGGGGTGTTTATGTGTACCCCACAAATATCCCAACTTTAGCATTCGGCTCCAACTTCATCCTGGCGTTCTTGGTCACATGCACATAAACAGATGAGCCAAAAATATTAAAGTGAGAAACATCCGGTTTCTTACAAGTGAAAGCTTCTTCAAGTGTACTCATGCCAAGTACCCTATGAGGACAATGGTTTTGCACATAAATCACAGTGTTGCATTCTTCTGCCCACAAATGCATTGGTAGGCCCTGATCATATAGCATCGCTCGTGCAACACCCACGATCGTTCTGTTCTTCCTCTCCACGACCCCATTTTTCTGTGGGTTATGAGGCACTATAAGTTCTCTTCGAATTCCTTCTTTGATACAGAAGTCTTTGAATTTGTTCGAGATGTATTCTCCACCATTATCACTTCGTAGAGCCTTCACTTAATTCCCCTACTCTTTCTCAACCAATGCCTTAAACTCACAGAACTTTGAGAATGTTTGATCCTTCTTCTGCATGAAGAAGATCCAATTTTTACGAGAAAAGTCATCAACAAAAATAACAAAATACCTGTGTTTTTCTGTTGAAGCAACCGAGAATGGTCCACACACGTCTGTGTGAACTCTCTCCAGGATCACCGAAGCACGGTTCTCATTTTCATGAAAGGTGGAATTTACATACTTCCCCATGGTGCAACCCTTGCACTGATATAACTGAGAAAGTGTTCCCATTGGAAGTCTAGTAGATATTTTCTGCATGAATTTCAAGGCTCCATGATGAAGATGGCCCAATCGCCTGTTCCATAATTCGCCCTCATCCCGACTCACCAATTTTTCTGCCTTTCCCATCATTACAGTGCTACCTTCTACCTCCAGCTTGTAGATATTCTTAACTCAAATCCCCATCCTCTTGGATTGACCCATTGTTTTGTGTCGCAAGAAAGATTTTCCATCGCTGAAAAAAACGTCATAGCCTTTGTCCTCAAACATCGCGACTGAGACCAAGTTTTTCTTCAGACCTGGAACATGCATAACATCTTTCAATTGAAATGGTTTACCTAACTCCCTCTCAAAGGTAATGGTACCAATTATGGTCGCACTATATAATCCATCATCGCCCATCTCTATATGCATTTGGAGATTTTTCTCCTCCAAGTCACTAAAAAGCTCCTTATCTCCCATCATGTGGAAGGAAGCACCACTATCAAGATACCACACCGATCCCATTGTACTTGAAACCAAGCATGTGATCAAAGAGAAATCAAGTTCAAATTGCGAGACAAGGGTCTCACCATCTGCAGCTCCAACAACCTTCTTGTTCTTCTTTTTCTGTGGGCAGTTAGTAGCGAGAAGCCCATGCTTGTGACAGTGAAAACACTTCAACTTGGACAAATCTAGCTTCTTGCCTTTAGAATTGGATTTTGAATGGAATTTATTCCCATTCCCTTTCCTTGCCTTGGCAGCTAAAGCATAATCCTCTTCATCATCATGCTTTGATGAAGAGCCATCTCTGGTGTTCCGCTTGAACTCCTCCTGCACTAGATCCGACCACAGTCGTTCCGAATCCGGTAGTTTTCCCGTCCTTTGACAGAGTCTTGATAACTGTGCCAACTCTTAGGAAGTCCCAAGAGAGCCAAAATAACCAAATCATCATCAACAACCATGATTCCTACACTCCCCAGTTCATCCCGACATTGGAAAAACTTTGTGAGATACTTAGGAATATTGTTTCCCTTCTCCATATTGATATTTCTGAGTTTATCCTTCAACGCCAATTTCCTATGGTTGCTGCTACTTTGGAAAAGATCCGTAAAATCCTTCCACATAGAAAATGGAGTGGATTTCCCATGAAGACTTGAGACAGTATGGTCTCATACACCTTCCAACATAATCCTTCTCGTCTTCACTACTTTCTTTGTCCATGTGTCAAGTAACGCAACATCCGTTGAAGTGGGCTTAGGAACATCACTGTCGATGAATTCCTTCCAGACATTATCTTCAAGCATCGCCTCCATCCTATCCTTCCAGGAAATGTAGTTCGAGCTGTCCTCAAGTGCATACTCTAGCCGCAAGCCATTGAAAGCCATTTCGATATTTACTCAACTGTCACACCAAGAAATTCTTGCAGAAAATTTAAATTGTTTCCACCAATAAACTCCACTACTGCTTCAAAATTGAAATCTTCTTTGCTTCGATACCATGTAGAAATTTTAATACAATACATGTATTGCATGGATTCTCCTGATCTAATAATTATATGCCACTGTTAAATACAAAATTTCTTCTACAAAAATTCTTGCAAAAATTTAAAACATGATCGCCAATTGCAAACACATGAAGAAAGATCAATCACACATAACACATATTTTTTCACCGGGAAAGCATAAAGCTAAAAACCCCATGTTATAGGTCAATTTGGGAACCATTCCCAATGACCTGGTTAACTGGGCATAATCTCCAGGACCGATGATCAAGGGTCTATCATTCTTTATCATTTCATTTGCTATATGCTCTAAGACAGAAAACAAGACAAATCAAACAATACTTTCATCAAGCAAAGGTTTCCATGGTTTGAAGCTTATTTTATAACATATGAGAGCTCACCAACACAGGCTCTAAAGGGCCTAAGTGCGTTGCATATGCAGGTAGCCCCATGCAAGGATGCTCTGCAAAGCACTTCCTGATATTCAAAGGTGCATTGGTCACATTGGGAGCAAAATTCTCATTGTTCCAGAATCTCCACTTGGCCAGTGCCTTCTAGAAGAGTTCACATGTGTCAAGATTCGAATCCAATTGTCCATTTGACATCTACATGAATGGAAACATGTCTTGCCTATTTTTGGAAAGTTATTGATTACAAAACAACCTACACTTGATCTATAAATTGAGCACAGATATAAGTGCTTGAAGAGGAAGAATTTGAGTAGAGAAATGCTAGAGAATTTTCAATTGAGAGTTTTATTTGTGAAGATACTTCTGGAGAGATTTATACTGTGATGAGGCTTTGGATCATTGTTGGAAGGGTCACTTCAAATTAGTAATTTGGTCGTAACCTCTCCTTCTATCATAAATAAATAATACTGCTTATTCTTCCCTATATGCATCTGTATTGGCTTTGATTTTCCATATTGCAAGATCTTAGTTGATGTGTATGGTTTATGCTTTACTGATTTAGCTAACTAACTTGAATATATATATATATATCTATATTATTACATATTCTCTTGTTTCAGTGTTCTTTCTTGCAGGAAGCATTCAACTCACAAACCGCTTGAATTTGAAGCTGTAGTGGAAGCGACAGAAGGAGCCATTTGGAAGCGACTGAAAAAGTAAGCCTCCAATCCTCGCTGTGTATCTGTTCCGAGTTAGGAGAAATAGTCGTATAGTTTTTCACCCGTTGTTTTAGACTAGCACCTGCCTAAGGAAGCATAATTTATCCGTAGATTACAATTCTGGCCCAACAAACTGGCTATTCCGCTAGGGATCGAACCCATAATCTCTCTTAGATCTAGGTGTTAGAGCCTCTGATTTTCTTTGTTTATCCACCCAGTAGTTCTTTCACATAAAGATTAAACTTTTTCAGAGATTAATTTGCAAATACAGTGAGTTAAACAATAGTATTTTTCCTTGTCTACTGCACCCAACGCACCCTTAGACTGGACATAGTGCTTTGCAGAGCACTGTCTCCCTTCCAAGCCTGCATTGTAGAGCACTATCTCCCCTTGGAGACTGTGTTGTCTCCTGAAAGTGACTAAATTCCCTTGAATTTTACTTTGCAACTTGCTTAAGTTTTGTTTGCTGCTATGTTCTGAAAAGTTTGATGCTCAATTGACCAGTAACTCTATATATTTCTTCTCCTTTGACTGAAAATTTGTTTAATGTTGTTTTAAAAAAGTTTTTCTTTATCATTGACAAGTTGATTTCAAAGTATTTTTTATGTTCGCATTAAGAATCATTTGCTTTCGAAATAGGAAATTGTCGTAAAATCTTCATTTCCTTGATAGGAGAAATTGTTGTTGAAATCCTCATTTTTCCTTCAAAAGATAAATTGTTGTTTGTATTGTTTGTTTCTCTAAAGTAAAAAGCATTTGAATTATTGATCTAGTGCACCTAGTTTCTTTTCTGCATTCATAACATTAAGGAAATTGAAAAGAAAAACTTGCATTTGCATGTAGGATTATGTGTGTTTTGCAAAAGGAACATTAGGAAATCTGCATTTAGTTAGAGATTCATTGATTTGTTTGATCTCAAATTATTTGCTCTCTTCCCTTATTAGCTAGGTTATTCATTGAAAAATCTGAAAGTGAAAGTTTGTTTATCATTCTTAGTTGCATTTTAGGAATTTCATACACATCATCGCGGTGAACCTTTGAAAAGAAAATTGTTAAGCAAGATCAACATAAAATAAATCTCAATTTACTTAACAACGCTTTGGAACATTAACGATAACATTTATAAGGTCTTGGCTAGAGACGTGTTTCGGCGTCGTAAAAAATAGCAGCTGTCGTTAACTTGTCTGCGATACATTCCAAGTGTGATACCTCACTCCACGTATGTAAGTATATCGTAGCTCGTCCATGTACTTTCGGGTATATCGAGCGGTGTTACATTACGATAAGTATAAAGGGGTGCTCTCACTGTGCAGTTTCGCATCAGACAACGCTAATAAGTACTTAGGCCTCCACATACCTTTGGGTATATTTGGGAGGACAAATTTTAGGTGCTATCCATCCATAGTGAACCGAGTCGACCGCCTTGAAATTGTGATACAACGAACACAACACTCGGGGAGATTACCTGCGTGTACTTCTTGGTTCGCCAGGAGGTATTTTGCAATTCAAAGTTTCTTGGTAAACCCTTTTGCCTAGAATTACCCTCTTTTTGTTTATTTGTTTTTTGGATAAAATAAATCAGTCATCGTGGAAGAACAAAATCCTTTCCCCCGTTGTTCGCATAGACATTGCTCTACCGAAACCAGTACCATAAGTACCTTTGGTGAAGCATCATCTTCCCATATACCAAAGTTGGTAGAAGTTGTTTCTAAAAATCTTGGTTTGTCTACTGTTGTCGAGACAAAGTCCTCACAGCTACCCGTGGTCACAATCCATCCAATCTGTGAGACCATACCTCCCGAACCCGACGTTGTTTGACTGGAAGTTGATCTAGATCCCATTGTGCTTTAGGGGGAAATTGTTATTGGTCAAAATGGACATCATCCCCAGGACCAATGAATTAGGGTCTAAGATCCCCTTATATTTCAGTTGCTATCTTCCCTAAGTGGAGAAAATCTTGATCCCGAAGTCGAACAATCGGAAGTTGTTTCTGTATTGGTCACTCCACAATATATTGTAGCCATTGAGTCTCCCATTTCGTGCAGTCAACCACCTGATATATACTTTGGGCCTGACGGTGAAGTTCTTCCACTTGGTTTGATTTCGATTGAAGAAATATCACAAGACAAGACACCTTTTACTCCAACTCATTTTCAATAGGAGCTTTACCTATACGAGTCTTTTCCTCAATCACCTTCCTCTGCTTTTGTCGATCTTGTTTCACTTCGAGTTCTCATAGATTCTACAGGGTATACATTGGGTCATTTAACCATGGCTGAGATAACATCCCAGATTGAAACATCTATTTCAGCTGCGACAACATCTACTATTGCTTCATCTTCAATGTTTTGTCCATTGACTTCACCCATGTCATCATCTGGAATCCTATCTGGTTCCTCTCCTTGGTGGCTAGTGATACCACATATGTTACCCTCGGACATTCCTAAATTCAATGAAAACCCTGGAGAAGACCTGTTAATGAATGGTATGAATTATCATTTGTGGTATTCATCAAACTCCTTAAATGATGACTTCGTTAGAATACGTCTTTTCCAGCACACACTCACTAGTCCAACTGCACAATGAGGATGGTTCTTTTTATGTGTCAACCTCGTTAAAAAATGAAATAGAGTTATGAGGATGATTCTTTTACTGTGTCAACCTCATTAAAAAATTAAACAGAGTTATGAGGATGGTTCTTTTT
Source organism: Pinus albicaulis (assembly GCA_034641835.2). Lineage (NCBI taxonomy): Eukaryota > Viridiplantae > Streptophyta > Pinopsida > Pinales > Pinaceae > Pinus > Pinus albicaulis. The sequence continues at coordinate 837,291,482 of CM076582.1, read as the reverse complement.
CTGTGTCAACCTCGTTAAAAAATGAAACAGAGTCATGAGGATGGTTCTTTTACTGTGTCAACCTTGTTAATAAAATGAAACAAGTACTTACGAGGATAGTTCTTTTTTCTTGTGTCAAGATCATTAAAAAATGAAACAAGTGCCTTTGAGGAAAGTTCTTTTACTATGTAAAGCTCGTTAAAAAATGAAACAGGTCATGAGCATAGTTCTTTTCCTGTGTCAAACTCATTAAAAAATGAAACAAATACTCTCCTAATTATGACGAGTCTTCCATCTGATCTCGTAAATGAACCTTTATTCCATCTAGCTATTAGTAACCAGTAATATACTTAGATGAATGAAATGAAGCTTTGGGGGCACCTACTCTTGCAGGGGGCATTCGACATGTGCTCTTGCAGGGGGCATTCAAAACATTCTTAGTAATTGCACGCAATCAATAGTTGAAGTTTGTGGGAAAAATAGGTTCAGAGCTCCAAATGAAAATGGTAACTATGGAATGGTAAAAATGAATAGTGAAATTACTTTTAAATAGTCATTTAATTATTTACAAGTTAAATTTATTGCTATGAATATAGTTTTATTATGTTTTTATCATGGAATAGGTATTTTTAATCCATTTGATGTTGTTCTGAATAGGAAATACAACTAATGAACATATTAGTCGTGAAAATTTATTCAAAGAATGACTTGACCACAAAGCATACTTTTTATCCTTATTTTTCGAGCTTTGTTAAAAATGAAAAAGGATTTGAAGCGCACTTTTATCTCTTTTTCGAGCTTCTATAACAGCGAAAAAGGAACCCCTGGAGTCTTCTTTCTGCTCTTTTCAGACTTTGATAATGTGAAAAGATTGCCGAGCACTTGTCTTTTCGAGCTCGTTAAAGTAAATGAATTGATATATACTCAGTATAAGTTTAACCCTTTTCTGGACTGAGATGGATTATTAACGAAAAAGGAATACCTTGGTTAAACATGACCAAAGAGGTTCTTTCAGATATTATTTTACACTTTTTCGAATCTGAGAGACAAATTTACGAAAAAGTACTTTTGGAGTTCTTTTTTTTCCTTTTTTCCAGACTCTCTAAGTATGAAAAAGGACCGGGCTATCATTGTCGTTAAGCTCGTTAAAACATAAAATAGCGACGGGCTTGTCGATCATGGCAAGAATCAAGTTTCATTCATCGCTAGAATCGTTAAATTATTAAATAAAGATACTTTATTCACCCGAAGGGTTGAATTATAGATCAAAAAAATGTTATCCTCCTCAAGCTTGTTAAAAAATAAAGAGGTACTGGTCGACAAATGACCAAGGAAAATTTGGGAAAAGTAAGCAAAAGTTTCTTTTTGGTAGCAAGTCGCTCTTGAACATGACACTTCTTTCACTCCATGTCCGTGACTTTTTGGGTTGGGTAATCATCTTGACGGTTCATTCATACCTATGGTTCATCATACCTTCACTTCGGTTTTGGGTCAATGCTGCCAACTCATCACAGTGTCGCCGATATGTTCAAGAGAAGTCATCGAGTGATTAAAAACTCATCTTTCTGTAATACTCATAAACCTTCATTTTCATTTTCTGAAGTCATACCCTTGTCTCCAAAATCAGTAACTCCTGTTTTGAAATAAGGTGACTTCCTATTGAAAACAAATCAATATCCAGGAAGTTCACTTAGAAACATTAGATTCTAGTACCATGAGGCTTGTTACAGCATTGACAAGATGCTCGCTTCCAGGCTTTTAACCGAAAGATTTTTTTTGGCGTTCGACATCAAATCATCTATTCACGCCTTACGAAATGTATTGCAGTATCTTGAGGGCCATTGATATTAATGGTGGTTCTCTCGCATTTGTTAACAACTCACATTATTGGCTGGTAATCAAACGATGTCTTTCCATGTTCGACTACAAATCATATATTCGCATGCCTAGACTTGTACCCGAATGATCGAGTGAATGAGATAAGAAAACCTTGGATCTAGTTTCAGCCATTCGGGCTGCGATTTCAGGATTGTTGCACACATCATCTGTATGGTGACCTTACATGTAGATTGTCATCCAAACATGGGCCTATATCTGTAGGCATGTCTGCATCTGGGCAACATTCCAATGAAGATGACTTTCTGAATTATGTACATGTTATTAGATTGTTTATGTGCTGACTATGGGAATACCTACCCTCAGGAATTATGATCAAAAGAGGATATATAATAATGTAATGTATTGTAAAATTGATGCAGGTGACCACTCTGCTTCGTTTCCAAGCTCATCACAGTGTAAAGCATCTCAATAAAATTTTCTTATTATTTGGATCTCATGCTTTAGGGGGAAATTGTTATAGGTCAATTTGGGCACCATTCCCAATGACCTCGTTAACTGGGCATCATCTCCAGGACCAATGATCAAGGGTCTATCATTCCCTATCATTTCAGTTGCTATATGCTCTAAGACAGAAAACAAGATAAATCAAATAATACTTTCATCAAGCAAATGTTTCCATGATTTGAAGCTTATTGTATAACATATGAGAGCTCACCAACGTAGGCTCTAAAAGGCCTAAGTGCGTTTCATATGCAAGTAGCCCCATGCAAGGCTGCTTTGCAAAGCACTTCTCGACATTCAAAGGTGCGTTGGTCACATTGGGAGCGAAATTATCATTGTTCCGGAATCTCCACTTGGCCAGTGCCTTCTAGAAGAGTTCACATGTGTCAAGCTTCAGATCCAAGTGTCCATTTGACATCTACATGATTGGAAACATGTCTTGCCTCTTTTTGGAAAGTTATTGATTGCAAAACAACCTACACTTCATCTATAAATTGAGCACAGATCTAAGTGCTTGAAGAGGAACAATTTAAGTAGAGAAATGATGGAGAATTTTAAATTGAGAGTTTGATTTGTGAAGATACTGCTGGAGATATTTATACTGTGATGAGGCTTTGGATCATTGCTGGAAGGGTCACTTCAAATCAGTCATTTGGTTGTAACCTCTCCTTCTATCATCAATAAAGAATACTTCTTATTTTTCCCTATATGCATCGGTATTGGCTTTGATTTTCCATATTGCAAGATCTTAGTTGATGTGTATGGTTTATGCTTTACTGATTTAGCTAACTAACTTGAATAGATATCTATATTATTGCATCTTCTATTGTTTCGGTGCTCTTTCTTGCAGGAAGCATTCAGCTCACAAGCCGCTTGAATTTTAAGCTGTAGTGGAAGCGACAGAAGGAGCCATTTAGAAGCGACTGAACAAGTAAGCCTCCAATCCTCTCTGTGTATCTATTCTGAGTTAGGAGAAATAGTCGTATAATCTTTCACCTGTTGTTCTAGACTAGCACTGGTCTAGGGAAGCGTAATTTATCCGTAGATTACAATTCTAGCCCAACACCCCAGTATCATATATTATGTATATATCATGGATCATGAAACAATCTCATACAAAACTCTAATCCAAGAGCTCTCAATACAATATACAATCGTCTCACACTGCCATACAAAAATTGGAAAATACATGTGCCAATTTACTGCCTCTTGACAACCTGCCTCCACTGCGCAATCCCTGCTGAACACAATCCCTGAATGATTGAGATCCTATTTGCATTGAACTGCTTGCCTTGAATACACAATCCTCATTGGAATATCCAATGTGTTTGTGGTTGTATGAGTGCACCCACTAATGTCACAACTGATAGTCAAACTATCCCTTTCACTTATCTCTGAACTGGGTCTCCACTGTATCTGACATGCATGTAGTTAACAGTAGTAAATCTTCAGTTGCATGTGATATCACTCCATGTGAATTAATTTAATATTTAATTCATTGATATCTCACTAGTGTATCTTTAGTTACAATTAGTTACAACTAGCACAATTGAGTTTAAATCACTTAATTGAGTTAAACTACTTTTCAGCTCACATAACTACACATCCAACTCTGTTACAACTTCGAATCACTCAGTTACAACTAAGTCCACTTGCATGTCCCACCAACCAACCTTAGAACTCGAAATTCCTTTAGCTAACTGGTTTGCCACTTCAGTTAACTGAAATCAAGTGCTTCAAGAGAATATATTAATATTTATTGTCCAATTATTATTAAGAGATAATAATAATCGACATGCATTCTATTTTTGGACATGCGACCTATAAATAGACTTTTCACAAGCATCTAAAAATAGAAACTCATCTATAAATAGATTTTCTCAACATTCTAAAAATAGGCTCTTGCTATAAGTAGAATTTTCTCACCATTCTAAAAATAGACATACACCTAAAAACAGCCTGTGGGCCCCACCTAGTGTAGGTGCTTAATTTTCACTAGGATCATCATCTTGTTGAGTCTCAAAAAATTTTGCATAAAATTCTCAGTATGATGAAGGTACAATACCATCCAGTCTCTTATGGAATGATAGATTTGGACATATGAACTATGACAGTCTTCGTTTATTGAAGATAAATGGTGTTACTGGTTTTTCCACCATTCCTCTGAAACTTAAGAAATGTGATTCTTGTATCTTAGGAAAATAAAACAAACAATAATTTCATGATTCTCATTTCAGAGGCCATAGAAAGCTTGAAATTATTCATTATGACTTATTTGGCCCTATTATTGTTCCTTCTGCAAATGGAAATAAATACATGATGACTTTTATAGATGACTACACCAGAATGTGTTGGGTATATTTGTTGAAGAACAAATTTGAAGCTTTTTAAACTTTAAAAACTTTAATGCATGGATTGAAAATAATACAAAATTTCATATTGGATCTATTTGTACTGATAATGGAAAATAATATACTTCAAATGAATTTGAAAACTATCTTTGCCAACATGGAATCCAACATCAAACAATTGCGCCTTATAATCCTCAACATAACGGTGTATCCAAACTAATGAACAAGACAAGATTAAACATGGTACGATCAATTATGTTTTAAAAAAAGTTAAGCTGATGTTCTGGGTTGATGCAGTTATATGTGCAGTGTGTATTAAGAACAGCAATCTCATTCTCTAAAAAACAAGACTCCCTATGAAATGTGGTATGGCTAGATTTCTACGGTGAGGCATCTCAGGGTGCTTGGTTCCACTTATTGTGCCTTAATACCTAAGGAACAAAGAAACACACTTTGTTCAAGGAGTAAAAAATCTATATTCTTGGGGTACTCGAATACATCCAAAGCATATAATCTCTATGATGAAGTAAATAATAAGTTTATGCTATCTAGAGATGTAATTTTTCTTGAATCTTCCAAAATTGACAATGTTGTTGAGTGGAAACTTGATCGCTTGGACATATTCGGGCATGCAAAATATTTTTAGGAATTTGATAATGAGATTCCACATATTGAAGGGGGGATCCCTATCCTGGATCAATATGTAGAATATCCTTCTGAAGCATTATCTCCCCCTTATGAATCTCCAACCACTAATCAAGAAGACACTTTGAGTGATGTGATTGAGAGAATTGGAAGGCTAAATATCGATTCAACCCCATCTTAGTCAATTGAAAAACCTAGACCATTTCATAAAGGTCCTCAAAAATGGCTCACTGAGACACTTGAAAGTGTTCATCCTGATGAGGTTGGAAAGACAAGAATGAGAAGTTCCACTAGAAAAAATGGAAGTGATGTGGACGATTCTGATTCATTTGTTGATATGAATGTTTCTTATGATTGTAAATTAAAATTTTCTACAAATTTCGAACCAAATTCCTTTAAATAAGTTGCTTCTCATGATGAATGGAAAGAAGAAATTCAAAAATAATACGATGCTATGATAAATAATAGAACCTAGAAGCTGGTGGACCCTCCATTGGGAACCAAACCAATTGGTTGCAAGTGGGTCTTCAAGAAAAAGTATAAAGAAAATGGCTTACTTGAAAAGCATAAATCTAGGCTCGTGGCAAAAGGTTTTGCATAAAATAAAGGTGTCTATTATGAGGGGACTTTCCCCCCCACAAAAAATGGGCTACTATCCCAACTCTCTTTGCCTTGGAAAATTAGAATGGTTGGAAAGTCCATCAAATGGATTTAAAAACAATTTTCTTGAATGGAGTTGTGAAATAAAATGTTTTTATGTCTCAACCAGAAGGATTTTTTGTGAAGGGAAAAGAGCACAAAGAATGAAAACTTATTAAATCCTTGTATGGCCTAGAGCAAGCATCACGAGCTTGGTATGAGAAATTTACTGAACATCTTTTGAAACTAAATTTCAAACACTATGACCTTGATGATGCAAATTTATTTGTCAAGAAATTTGGAAAAATTGTTGTATATTTTGTGGTGTATGTATATGATCTACTGATGATAGGGAACAATGAAAATTATAATGCATCCATAAAGAAAGAATTGAGGAAAGGTTTTGAGATGAAATATTTGGGATATGTTCACCACTATCTGGGTATTGAAGTAACCCAACATTAGAAGTTTATATTCCTCTCTCAAAACAAGTACATTGAAGATTTGTTAAGAAAATTTGGCATGATATAGTGCAATCCTTTGACCACTCCAATGGAACACAATTTAAATCTCACATCCAAAGAAGGAAATGAATTTGATGATGCAACAAAGTACATACAACTCGTAGGAAGCATTAAATACCTTAATACTACTAGATCAAACATTTCATTTGATGTTGGCATCCTTTCTAGGTTTATGTAAAAGCCTCACGAGGGTCATTGGCCTATTTCAAAAAGAGTTCTAAGGTACTTGAAGGGAACTCAGGACTTTGGAATCAAGTATACACAAGTGGATGAATTCAGCTTGATTGGATACTCTGACTCAGATTTTGATGGAGATAAAGAAAATGGTGTATCTACTTCAGGTTATGTTATGAGTCTTGGATCAGGAAATTTATCGTGGAGGTCATGCAAACAATCAATTCTAGCAGATTCCACAACAGAGGCAAAATATGTGGCAACTGTAAAAGAAACGAAGGAAATCATGTGGCTCAGGAAAATTCTTGAATATTTGCTAGAGAAACAAGTGCATTCTACTCCTCTTTTGATTGACAATACTTCTGCAATAAAATTGGCCAAGAATTCAAAGTTCCGTGATTGAACCACGAAAACATCTTCACCAAAGCACTAAGAAGAGAAAAGTTTGAAATATTCATAATGATGCTTGGACTCATCAACATCCATTTAAATTAAGGGGGGGATGTTGAAACTTGACACCTAATATTTAGTGATTAGGAAAATATTGTAAATACGGAAAATGAGAATATGAAGAGACATTGGAATATGAATTCCAATAGTATCCTTCTCCTTGTATGTAATCATAATAGATTCATTAATTCATGGAGTTACCAATGCCTAGCTTCATAAGCCTAAAGGGCTACTAGCCAAGGGAGAAGTGGAGCATGAAAAATCCAACTATTTCCAGACTCTCCTTTGATAAACATAGGGATGTATAGATATTGCATGCTAGAAGAAAATGAAGTGAAGAGAAGTTGCAAGAAATTTTGGCGCATGTTGTGATTTGACTAAGCATCTAACCTTGTGGATAAAAAATAATAATTATACCAAAGAAGGATGGGAATTGGATAATGTGCATCAATTATGAAACATTAAACACAATTACGCTCAAGAACCAATACCCTTTGTCCATGATCAATGATCTATTAGATTAGTTACAACATGAAAAATACTTCACCGAGTTGGATTTAAAATCAAGGTATCACCAACTTCAAGTCAAAGAACAAGACACTTGGAAGAATACCTTCAAAACTAGACAAGGTTTGTATGAATGATTGGTCATGCTATATGGTTTATGTAATGCACCATATATGTTTATGATACTAATGAATTATGTTCTTTTCCCATATCTAGATTCATTGTTATAGTTTATTTGGATGATATACAAGTTTACAGTGCTACATGGGAGTAGCACATCTCACACTCGATGAAAAAGATAGAGACTTTGAAGAAGCACCAATTGTTACACCTAAAGAAATGTGATTTTTATTAGAATTATTTTGTGTATTTGGGCGTGTTATTGGTGGAGGGGATATTAATGTAGATCTCACAAATATGGAGGCCATTATGAAGTGGTCAGTTCCTACAAATGTCTCTAAGTTTATAAGTTTTGTTGGGGAATAATGGTACATGTGGAAGTTCATATCTTCATTTTTAGTAGTAGATGCACCACTCCAAAACATAACAAGGAGTGGCAATAGTTTCTAGTGGGAAACTAATCAACATAAGGCCTTTGATGAGCTAAAAAGAAAAATGAGTCAAGCACTATTTCTCGCATTAATAAAATTTCAAATTCCCTTTGAAGTGGAGATGGATGCAAGTGGGTATGTCACAAAAGCAACCTTGGTACAAGGAGGAAGGCTTGCATACTATCATTCTAAAGTATTTCATGGGTTAGTTCTAAACTAACTTACCTATGAAAAAGATATTTATACCCTAGTAGAAGCTATATAAAAGTTGAAACACTATGTGGTGGGAAAGGGGATCATCATCCACATAGATCACCAATCACTATGGTATCTGCTATCCTAGTTTGAGCCACAACAAACGAGACACTAAAAGTGGATGAGGTTCTTAAAATAGTTTCATCTAGGCATCAAGTATAAGAAGGAAAACACAGACAGGTTGGAAGACATGCTTTCAAGACCACCCACATAAAAAATTACAGCTTTGGGAACTCTGATGCACATGGATCCTTTCACCCAGATGCATACAAAGAAACATACATAGAAGGTGAGAACTTCAAAGAGGTTTTTTAATAGTTACATCGATAGATTCATGTGAAATATGGTGAACATAAAACTAATTATAATCTCTAGAATGGGTTACTCTATAGGATAGACAAGCTTTGTGTTGCTAAAGGTGAGTGACTACAACTTATTTGAGAGGCTCACACATCCAAGGTTGTAGGGAATTTTGCTGCTAGGTAAACAATTTCCAACTTACTGAAGTGTGTGCATTGGACTAAAATTAAAGAAAATGTGGCACTGTACATTAGAGGATGTATAATTTGTTGTACCAACAAGCGTAGTAAAAGGAAGCAGGTTTATATTATCCCTTACCTATACCCCTCATCCTTGGGAAATCATTTCCATGGTATTGGTGGAAGGTACACCAAAAAATAGAAAGGGACATGACCACTTGTTTGTGGTAGTCGACAGGTTAAACAAGATGTGCATTCTCATGCCATGTAAAAAGACCATCAAAGGGAAAGAAGCAACAAACTTTTTCTTTGAACAAAAGAGTGTACACTCACTAATACAACAATAAATACAATCATTCCTTTTCCCTCCTCTCAAATAGGAAATTTGGATAGAATTCATGACTAGGGCTATTTTTAGTAAATTGACTAGTTACCTGAGAGATTAGTGAGTTGAAAATGGTTACAACTACTCAACTGAACTCATACTAACTCTATTCATGTCAAGAGCTTAGATAACTGAGTTTCCCTAAATATAAATCCACTAGATTGTTATAACTTAGCAATCGACTCATGCACAAATCTACTTCTTTCCCAAAAAATCGAATTGAATGACTTAACTAAGTGATTTGGCCATTTCACTCCAGCCAAATATAACTCAAGTCATCCTATTGATGTGGAAATTCGAATATCTCCATTTGACTAAGGCACAAGTCAAATGAATCCTACACTCCCTCTTAGCAAGAAAAGGGTTATGCACAACCCCAATCTCACTCCTCTTGAGGAATGCACTATAACACAACTAAAAATACCTCTCACTATTGTTGTTTCTATTGCAACAAATGCAACTGAAAAGCATCCAAAATACTTAATGAACTGTGTCTCTAAGTTGCAACTGTCTCTTGAGTCTCTGAGTACTACTAGCCTTTGCAACTATCGCTCAATATATGATTGCATCATCTGACATTGATCCTTCTACTACTGAATATTGTGGGCCCTTGTAGCAAGGGAATTGATCCATGAGAAGAGTATATTGGAAACTGTTGATGCTTTCCTATGGACCCTGCCAAATATTTGCAACTTTGGGACCAAGGCTCTACATCACCCCACCTCACACCTGGAGGTATAGATGCATACATGGCGAAATCTACTTATAGCTTGTAGATATTTTTAACTCAAACACTAATTGATTTTAATTTTCCAATAACAACATGATTCAAATAATATTTTCCCTTACTGAACAACATATCATATCCACGATTTTCAAGTAGAACTACAAAAACCAGATGTTTCTTTAGACCAGGCACATACATTACATTTTTAGGTGAAGACGGGAGCCTGACTCCCTCTTAAAGGTGATAGTGTCAATCCCTTTAGTACTATACTTTCCATCATCTCCAATCTCTATGTGTAATTGTAGGTCCTTCTCCTCTAGGTGGCCGAAGAACTCCTTATTTCCCGTCATATGATATAAAGCGCTAGACCCTAAGTATCACTCACTCCCTCTTACTATTCTTGTAATGCAAGCAATGAGGGTGAAATACAACTCAAATTTTGATGTTAGAGAATCTCCTCTTGCTCCTGCTATAATATCCTTACCGGATTTCTTGTGTGGACACTGGGTTGCATAATGTCCATACTCATGGCAGCGAAAGCATTTAATTTTACTGAGGTCTTTCTTCTTGCCATGGTTCTGTCTAGATTCTGCCTCGCCTTGGGCCTTCTTGCCTTTGGAATTATTTCCTTTTCCTAGTAGAGAAAAATATTATTACTCATCATCTTTGGATGTGACACCATCTCTAGTGTTTCTTCTAATCTCCTCTTGCACCAAGTCATACCAAATTCTATCCCAATTTGGATGCTCGTCTCTTCCATTAATTGAATCTTGATATATGTGCAAGGAAATCAGAATACCAAAGAGTGTTAAGCTCACAAGCTTAGATGGTGGCATAGTATTTTCTACTCCTCCAAGTTCATCTCTTTCCTGAGTGAATCTAGATAGGTACTGAAAAATTGTTTCATTTTTCTGCATTCGAATGTTCCCGAGATTATATTTCAATGCCAATTTCCTTGCATCACTGCTTCTTTCGAATAAATATGTGAAGGTTTTCCACATTGCATAAGCAGTTTGGTTTCCATGCAGAATTGAAACCATATGGTCTCTGACTCCCTCCAAGATAATATGGATTTTGCAATATCTTTCTTCCATTGTGCTAGTTGTTGTGCATATGATGCTACAAGTTTTGGAATATCAGTTTGCATGCACTCCAATATTCCATTGTCATCCAACACAACTTCCATTATGTATTTCCAAGCTATTAAATTCAAAGTGTCCTCCAATGCATACTCAAGCCTTAATCCATAGAAATACATTGTTCCGGCACTGAAGAAAATTCCTACACCACAAATCTGCTATTCAAATTTCTTTGAGAGATGATCAAGAATCTAGTTTCTATGTAGTTTTCAAAGGCTCTGATACCATGTAGAAATAATTCAAAATTTGCAACTACTAATAAAATCAGATTGAAATAAATAGACACAAATTTCTTCTACTCAATCCGTGGAAGGAAAGACATACACTAGAAACACATGTAATCATTCAATCACAATGAACACAGTTTTTATTGGGGAGCCCAATTAGGAAAAAACCCCTCCCGTTTTTGTATTATATCAGATGAGAAAATTGATCTATTACAATGACAACTTCAATCCTTGAAGCTCAACTTGCACTGCAATACTGATCTCCTCTTCCTGAATTTTCTATGCCCAATACTTAAGCAAAATAGGCCTCTTGCTTCCTCCTATTTCCTTGCGCAATTCCTACTCCTAAAGAATAGGAAGAAACCCTATTTGCTTCTGTAATCCCAAGAGAACTAGCTCACGTGCTCAATGCAAAAATTGTACACTCACTAATATACAAAAATAAATACAATTATGTTTTTTCCCTCCACTCAACTAGGCAATTCGAATTGCATGCATGACTAGGGCTATTTTTAGTAAATTGACTAGTTAACTGAGAGATCAACGAGTTAAAAATAGTTACAACTACTCAATTGAAATCATACTGACTCTATTCATGACTAGAGTTTAGATAACTGAGTTTCACTGACTATAACTCCACTGGATTTCTAGATCTAGGGAATCAACTCATGCATAACTCTACTTCTTTCCCACAAACTTGAATTGACTGACTTAACTCAGTGACTTGACCATGCCACTTTAGCTAACTGTAACTCAAATCATCATGCTGATGTGGGAATTCAAAATTTCTCCATTTGACTAAGGCACAAGTCAAATGAAGCGTTTTATTGCTACAATTTAACAAGTTGAGGGTTGAGGAAGTCACACCTTACACCTAATTGGCTATTAGGCTATGTTAAATACTAGACCACTAGGAGGAGTAAGGGTTCCATTCTATGCTATTGCATTTTTTTTCCATAGTCGAGAAGAACAATTGGGAGTCGGAAATTAGAGAGAAAAATAGAGGGGGTTAATATTGTGTAGAAACCTTAAAGGTCACATGGAACTCCATAAAGAACAACTCTTTCTTTATACTTGCATATTTTCCATACTAGAGAAAGAGAGCATAGTAACCTAACCTTCTATTTCGGTTTCTCCTGTAAGGGTTTCCCAGTGCCTATTGTGGATGGTGTGTGTATTTCTTTCTGTTCTATATCTTTCGCACATCAAATAATTTATTTAAGCATAAAATTACAATAAATAAATAATTTGAGATCTAAAAGGAATTATTAGCATTCATAGTAAATATTGCAGTAATTTTATCAGATCTGTTGTGACAAACCGTTTCAGTGGAATGACCATGGCTATTTTTAGATCAAATAGAAGAAATTTTAAATCTAATTGTTGAGAAAAATAGTATGAGAATACAATACTATGTGACAAAATGATCATGATTTTACCATAGAAGGGTTAATACCTTGTGGGAATCTCTTTCAAGTTTTTTCCAACTCACAATTCCAGCAATATTGGAAGAGGGAACTATTGTTGCCAACCCTCTAAACTGCAAAATTTTTTTGGGACCTTGCAAAGTGGGTTTCTAGTTTTCTCAAACCTACAACATACCAGTCCCACAAAAGGGATTGAAAGTCCTCTCAACCCTACAACTTCCTTGTACTTTACAAGGGCTCAAGACAAGAACTCAATCTAAGGCCTACAAACTTCGATTAATTCCAATAGAAAATACAACAACTACAAACCTCACAATTAAGAACAAACTCTTAGTTTAACTAGAGGTAATCCAAGTCAACAATTTTTATCCAATATATAGATATTTTTCTATTATGGGTTGTTTGTTCGATTATGTTTGTAAGTGTTAGTATGTCTAAAGTCTTACAGCCTACCATTTGGAAATTGAAGTTATTGTGAGGGTAGCATATAATGCACTTTTGGACACCTTAGATATTTTTTTTTGTAAGCTTCGTAGAACCTTTCTATTATCGGAAATATTGAGGGCAGAGAGTCATACAAGAAAAATAAATACGGTGACCTCAAACTGCCTGTAGGAAACCAGGTCTGTTGGCCACTGCATCAAGTTATAAGCAGACCAAAAACGAAATTGTCTTATCCTACCACTGACAACATTTAGAGCTGTAGTATGTCCATAATATTTACAAATAAAAGAAGTAGTAAAGCTAACAGAGTCCAAAATAAGCAAACACGAAAATAGTTAACCAGATAGATCAACAGAAACCTGAGCATGAGCAATTGGGCCTAACACCTGTGAAATGCTGTGAGTAAGTTGCAATTGTTTTTCAATCTTACCCACCCTATCATTCAACTGAATCTGTACTTTGAGCATAGCATGCATATCCATCGTCATTTGTTGTATTTCAAACAGAATAGAAGAGGTTAGACTCTTATCCTCTTTACTGGCCATAGCCTTGGCAAGAAGGAATTTCATCTTCCAGTAAGTCTTTACTGACTGTTGAAAAAGAGAAACATGATCCCGAGTACTACCTGGATCAGTTAAGAAATCCATTTGAGAAAGCTGAGCTTCCATGTCCTCCTCCTCACTATCTGTATGAACTTCCCAGCCATGTATTTTTGACTTAATAGTATCCTGATTCCCTGCTTCATATACCTGAGCAATCTCTTGCAGCACCTCCGTATTAGATTTCCTGCCACGCCTACTCGTTCCAGCCCCAGGAGTAGGCAACCTTCCTCGTTTCAGCTTCATTGGTTTCCCTTTCACCATACTGAAAAGGAAAGAGCTTGGAGAAAGGCCCGTGGCCAGAATTACGTTAGAAAGAAGATAAATGAAAACAGAAGAAAGCGCTGTTGCTACGAACCCAACACGCATATCCTTACAGCGCAAAGTGTCATATAAATGAAGCTGGAACCGGCCCAGAACGCAATACACCTTATAATGATGTTTGGCAGATAGAATAACAAAGAACCAAACAAGAACGAAAGTACAGAGAAAACCTTGGCCAGAAGGAAGAGCAAGAACTGTTGGAACAAATGCGGAACCCGCTGTAATATAAATAACCGCCAACGAAACCATACCATAGTCACTTATGAAAGAGCGAGAACCATGCATGCAATTGAAACGAAACGCAGTAAACACAGAGGACAGTTTCCCATGGCTAGAAGGAGGACCAAGAATGGCTGGAACAAATACGGAACCGTCTGTAATACAAAGAACCGCCAGCGAAACCTGACCATAGCCAAATATAAAAGAGCGAGAACCATGCATGCAATTGAAATGAAATGCAATAAACACAGAGGAAAGTTTCCCATAATGTATTAGATGAAGCCGAGAATTCATGCAAGGCAGAAGCAGTTTACCAAATTTGAGAAAATGCCCAGAGAGGGATTTTTCATAAGCAAGATTGTCCACTATTAACCCCAACGAAAGAAACAAGACCGAAAAATGCAGAGGGGTAGGAGAAACATGAGGATCCCGAAGAGAAAAGAGTAGGACAAGAGCAAAGTTAACGCCATAAACCCATGACCAACCAGGGGGACTGCGGAAGTGAGGCTCAACGTAGGTATTACCCAAATTCCCAGTCCGAAACCATCTTGAAAAAACACAATGATATTCCGCTAACCGATGAATCAAGTCAGAAGTAAACAGAGGCCATAGAGATAAAATCAAAACACGAAAAGTGGGCATGGAAGGCAGAGTTGCCATTACATACCACAATCTTCGGCAGAGAATGCACGCTATGAAATCTTGAGCTGTCGCCTGCAATGGAGCGCCGGTGCAAGGTCTGAACAGAGAATGAGTAGGAATAACGAAACAACCCACTGTGCAACCACTGTATATAATCTTGATTTAATTCATTTGACAGAGTATTAATGCTAAGAGCTGGCTGGTGCATGCAAAATGAAAACACGGAGTGGAGCGCGACTGTCAAAGAACTGGCTTCATAATAATATCACATAGGGTGGCAAGATATCCACCACGTGGATAAGCACGGCCCGGATTAACTGTCCGGCACCCCGATCGGGGTTGAACAAGATCAATCATGATTCACAATACATTGCAGAGGATATAATTCCACAACCCAAGCTTGGTGGGAATCATTAATATCAAGATGTCTGGTGATATTCTTACAAGCCCAATTTGCCAAATAATCCGCTGCTTGATTACCCGCTCGGCGAACATGAGTGCACATGACTGAACCAACCTGGTGAAGAAGAGTGCCTATATCTTCAACAAGTTCGCCAGCTCTTACTGATTTTCTGCCAAAGATTGCCGTGTTGTAGTTTTTTTAAAATACCAACTGCCATTGTAGAATCCCCCTCAACAACAAGTCTTTGGGAACAACACTCTTAGATATTAAACACTATGTAAATATACATTAGGGGAAGATTGCTATAATTTTTTTTTCAACAAAGAAATATATTTCTGACAAATAATTTTGTATTACTTTTTTTTAGTTTTGTTCAAATTAATAAATATAATTTTTTCTTGTTCTATAAAAGGGATGCTTTTTGCAGTCCTCTCTTTTGCTGGGCTATTATCACTAATTGTTGCTGGGCTATTATCACTAATTGTAATCACTAGTCTATGTAACCTATTTTACTCTAGTGGATATTAAGAAAAATTTCCATTTTTTTCTAATACAAATTATCAATAGTTGAATGGTTTTTAGGTTATTGGTTTATTCGATTGCCTTTATCAATACAAAACAATGCTCGAATATAATAAATAGATCAATCCATTTTCTATATTAGTTTGAAGTAGTAGTTGAATAATGTTAAATATTGTCTTTCCAGATATTTTAATGGTTCCATACACATAACATAGAGGTATAAAAAAATTTAATCACTGCAACAAATGATGATCTCTTCTTACCTCTCTTTCCATTTTATAGTTGATGATACTGTAGAAAAATGAATCAAATGTTATGGATTTTAATAGGCACTATTTTACATATCTCACTACGAACCAGAGAGATTGAATCTGAATACAAAATGCATTTTCAACATTGTAACTTGAACCGACTCCATCAACATATCAAAGTGCCCTTTTCCAAAAATAATGTTAAAATGATAAGGCATGAATCAAGAACAATGCATGTTTCCCTTGTTAGAGAGGGACAACAGATACAGAAGTTATCTCGAACAAGCTTTGCAGATATTTTATACTCAAATCCTCCCTGTTTTAAGATATTTAAAACTTTATTTTGAAATTGAGAAACGCCTTCCTACATGTTACCATTATCGACATCATGTCTTGATATTTCACGGCATCAATGTCCAGACTCCATACTAAATCGTTTCTAGTGTCACCCAAAATAGACAGGTCACCAAAACCCAACTCATTTGACTTTTAACATGCTGCTTGCAATGATCGAAATGTCCTGTAGTTTTGCTGCAATAGTGATAGGGGCCTTTTGCCTAGAGATTGCCTCTAAAGTCTTATATTTATGGTTAAACAGAGACAGTCCAAGCCATCCCATTCCTTGAAACTTATTTGACGAATAGGGTTAAGGGGTTCAATAAAAATAACGGGAGTGCAATCAACTTTTCGAGGTGGCCTGAAATTGTTCTTGCAACTTTCAAGAGATGTGATACATGAGCTATTAATTGAGTATGCACTGAAAGGGCGCAAAACAAATTATCTCTTGGATTTGCAACAAGTCTTTGGGAAAAATCACTATGGAACATGATAAATGGTGCATATAGAAGTTGGCTTGTGTGATAATAACTAAAATATAACTGGAGAATATATCAGATAAACAATATTTTCTACACATCCAAATTAGGCAGTTTGGATTTGACATCTCCTTGAATGACACACTATACAAAGAAATCAATGAACCGCAGTTAAGGAGTTAATTTGCTATAAAAATGAGATTAATGAAATAACACATTATATGGTAAAACCTTTCAAGAGATTAGTGTCCACTAATCTAGAATACAGTGATGTAGAACACTTTCTTTCTATCTTTTTTCTTCTTTTCTTATTTATTTATTTTTTAGTAACAAAAAGCACCTGGTTTATATTGATGTATTAGTGCAATATACTTCTGTTTTTTTTTTAAATATTTCAAGGATATTACAAATAGATTCATATCTCAAATTTCAAGACCACATGTCCGATCAAAGGTTTTCATAAAGCTAATGTCATTATTCATTAAAGCTTTATAAACAAAATTTCTGGGCTGTGTCATAACTGCTTGTTTACTTAGTGTCTTCCTTTTAATCCTGTATAAGTTTCCTCAAAATGCCATCTGATTCTTCTGTCATATCTACTAGAAATGAGGAGTAGTACCTTTCTACCTCCATGTGCTAACATTAATCATCAAAATGGGGTGGATCCATCTCCACAGCTGTCCCGTCAGAAATTTTTTACTTTCGCTTCTGCTCCATGTCCAGTGGAGTCATGTAGCTCATAGTGCATCTCCCCGAATATTCCTTGGAGTCCTTTTTTAGATAATCTATCCTGAGCTTGAGAATTTTTTTCTTTGTAGATATGCTTGAAGATGATGCTGGAGAAAGATATGCGGAGTTCTTTTATTTTGTCCAACCATGCTATGAGATGCCTTGGGTTGAGTGATGTACCTTTAATTAGATGATCCAATAGAACCCGTGATTCACCAAAAACCCAAAGTTTATCCAAGTATAGATGAGTAGCAAACCACAAGAGGCCCCATAGAGCCAAAATTTATGCTCTCATGTTTGTCCCATTTCCTCCATATCAATGGATTTTGTAGTGAACAGTGGGGGAGATCATCAGCCAAGCCCCACATCCACATCTAGATTGTTGTGTTGCCCCATAAAAAAAACCAGCAGGGTAGTGGATTTCGATAGGCCTCAATCTCTTAAACAAATTAGGAGGGGGTTTCTGATTAATTTTTAATTTTTCCCAAAGGCTTATGATCTTTTGATAGATTTTGTTCGGGCTACTGCTTTTCTCCTCAAAGATCCATTTATTTCTAGTGCACCAAATACACCAGTGAAATAAGATTGGGATGTTCCTGAGAGACTTACCTTTCACAAGCCACCATTTGATATAATCTTCAGTATTCATCAGGTCCATGTACTGTACCTTGAAGTGATTGCATATTCCTTTATGTACATCCCAAGTGAAAGTACATGAGTAGAATAGATGTAAATTATCCTCATTTGCATTCATACGGAAACTACATATACCAGTGTCAATCTTTCCTTTTTTTTGTAGGTTGGACCATGCTAGTTTCTTATCCCTCCATACCAGCCAAGATAATATAATCATCTTCATCTATGCTTTAACTTTCCTTACTTCTTCAAACTAGCAGTGACTATTCAAACCATGTTTTTTATATATCAGGAAATTGTAGTTTTCATTAGCAGAAATCTATCCATCTCTGGTTGTTCCTTCCCATGTCAATCGATCACCCTCGCTTTGGATTTTAAAACCCAGACTACGCAGCAGTTCACTAGATCTTTCCCATTCTGTTTTCAGGAGCCCTTGTAATTCCATTTGATTTGTTGTTTTCCATATCAGAATGCCCTGAATGTATTCTTTTACTACTTGTCCCAAGAAAAAAGATGCCTTTTCCATTTAAATGAGATAGCATATCATTGCTAATGATGGGAGAGTTAGATTCTCCTCTCAAATTCGGATGGCCTAACAGGATCTTCTCTCCACTGCCAAAAGTCCATCGGAGGGTGTCCATGAAGAGGTGCCATATCATCTTGAAACCCCACCATATTATCGATTCAACTCTGCCAGTTATCCATCCTCTTTGAAAAAGTTCCTCCATGTCTGAATCATTCAGATATTTAAATCTTATTGTGTCATTCTAGATCCCCTTTGAGTTGAGCCCCCACCATAGCGACTTCATCAGTAGCGCTTTTCCAAAATGCTCAAGATCTAAGATGCCCAAGCCCCCCATCTCCTTCGGCTTTGTTATCATCTCCCATTTAGCTTAATGGTATTTACCTTTTTCTCTGCCCCCATTCCAGATGAAGTTGGCCATTACCTCTAGCTGAACAACACTACTAGTGCCTTGCACCTTGTTTTGCAATTATAAGCACCATGCAAGGATCCAAATCTAGTGCTATTACCTCGGCTACCTCCAAAATATTCATTTCCAATTTACCATTCCAGACTTTATCTTCAGAACGATGTTCGTGCTCTTAATTAATATCTTCAATAGTATGTACTACTAGGATTCTTAAGATATGATAACCTTCAAATTTCTAAAATTGAATTCCTCCTTGATGGAATTGTTTTGTGGAGGCCTTGGTTTTCTGTTCTTTTCTACCCTACATATCTACTCTTGAAAAGTGAATAAAACACTGACTAGAAAATGAAAATTCAGAAAATCATATCGTGTAGGTGGATGGTGGATGAACCTAGGAAGGGGGTGTAGAAATTTGAATAATTTGCTGAATTATTCACCGAGATTATCCTGATTACACACTATTTAAGCTTCATGCATAATACATAACCTCTTCTACAATTGATCATCAATATGCGGAAATAGAAATAGTCGCATGCGCACATAAACACAATAATCAAACACACATCTGACACAGTATGTAATGGGGAAAGCAATAGCTGAAATGATCCAAGTGGATATCGGTGGCCACCCACCTACTCCATTTGGACTAGCACCATCAATTATTGCAGCTCTTCACATACAACACAACTTACTATTTTTAGCAGGTTTTCGGGTCCTCCACTCCCGGAGCCGTTTCGGGGCCTTAATGATCTAGGTGGATATTGGTGGCCACCCACCTATTCCATTTGAACCCCCACCATCATTTCTTTCAATTTTCAAGTTGCAACAAAAATTACTATTTTTAGTAGTTTTTCGGGTCCTGAACTTCCGGAGCCGTTTTGAGGCCCTAAACGACGTTTTTTGGGTATCGTTTTTACCAACTAATTTGGTCATCAAATTCGTCCTGAAAGTTGTAGTCCTCGGATAGAGCTTTCTAATGATGTATCATGTGCGTCAAACGGAGATAGTATGCCAAATTTACGTCCCTGGGAAGTTGAAACACCAATTTACCCAAACGGGGCCCATAGTTTTGGCGCTTCATCTCCTAGTTAGGCTTTTAGGCTTTGGGATGTTTAGGGCCTTCCATTGTTTCTCAACAATAAATAGGCCCTCGAGCCTCATTGTAACACAGTTCAGAGGTCTGTAGCCATCACATCTCTTCTCAGAGATTCGCTACCAGCACCCTAGATATTTTATTTCCATTATGCCTGTAAGCATATTTCTGTTATTTGATATTAATGAAATGAAGCATTATTTCCGCTGCATCTCTATGTTCATGGTTATTTCTATATTTTGTTGCGTTCCTGCATAAATTCGGATCATGAAAACCCCCAAATATCTGTATAATATAATGATAGAGAACATGTAACAATACATAGCACAAAGCTCTCACAGCTCTCAGCACTATTTCACATGCTACACACAAAACTAGCTCTGAGATGAACAAGTCACAGATTCAAATCTCCTCCACAAGTCTGCCTGCCTCTACTGCGCAATCCAAGTTGATTAATGATGAGATCCAAGTTTGAATCCCACTAGCTCCAACTGCGCAATTCTCATTGGCAATCTCCATCAATGTGTGTGCAAATCTCATGCACAGCCGATAGTCACAACTGATAGTAGACTCACCCTTTCACCCACCTCTAACACTGGTCTCCACTGAACTGTCCATGCATTTCAGTTAACTGATGTGTTCTTTAGTTGATTTATGAGTTAATAATTAGTGAATTAATTAATAATTAATTCACACCACCCATCACTAGTGTATTTGTCAGTTAGACTAAATACAACTAGTTCAACTAAGTTAAACAGAACACAACTCCACCAACTGTCTCATCAACTCCACCAAACTCCGCCACTTGAGTTCTAACTGAAGTCAACCATGCATTAGCTCAACTAACCCATAGGAAAAGCATATTTCCTTCTGCCAGCTGCATGTGCCACATCCAAGCATCAAACTGAAGTGCTCCAAGAGGAAAAGATAATGTTTATAGTCTAAATATTATTAAGGGTTAATAATATTTGACTGTTCTATTTTTAGCCCGGCAGTCTAAAAATAGAAACCACCCAATGTCTAAAAATATAGGTCCATCTATTTTTACCAACTCGACCAATCATCCATAAATAGCATCCTGCAACTCATAGACCATGATCCATATGTCTAAAAATAGACATAGTCTAAAAATAGACTTTGCGCCAAAAATAGCCTGCGGCCCACTTAGTGAAGGCGACTTCATTTCACTAAGCTCCATCATCTTGTTGCATTTTCAACACTCCCTCTCAACAAGATATGGATTATCTGCAACCCCTATCCTGCCTCTGTGGAATTCGAATTTGCTCCTGGTGAGCGCCTTCGTCAAGATTTCAGCATCCTGATCCTCCGTGGGAATATATGAAAGTAACATGATTCTCCGCTACACACAATCTCTGATATGATGGTACCTGATGTCGATGTGTTTGGATCTATCATGAAATACTGGATTAGCCGAGAGTTTAATGCAACTCTGGTTATCACAATAAATCACAGTAGGCTCCAAATGCGACCTGAACAACCCGACCAGAATCTTCCTCATCCAAATAGCCTCGCATGCAGCCAAGCTTGCTGCCATATACTCGGCCTCTGCGGAACTGAGTGCCACGGATCTCTGCTTCCTGCTGTACCAGGAAACTGTTGTCGACCCGATACTGAAGATCCCTCCAGATGTGCTCTTTCTGTCCGTTGGGCTCCCTACCCAATCTGCATCCGTGAAGCCACACAGCTTCACCTCATCCTCCTGTCTGTACCACAAGCCATATCCCGATGTGCCTCTAAGATAACGCAATACATGCTTGCCTGCCTTCCAGAAGAGCTTGGTAGGCTTAACCATAACTTGCGAAAGCTGGTTAACAGCATAGCATATATCGGGTCGTGTATTGACCAGATACATAAGCGACCCCACCAACTGTCGATAAATAGTGGCATCCACTACCTCCACTGAAGTAGCATCCTCCTTCCTCCAACCTCCAGGAAGAGGAGTATCAATAGGCTTGCAGCCATGCATGTTGAACTTCTCCAGTATCTCCCGGGCATACTTACCTTGAGAAACAAATAGTCCATCACTGCGCTGCCAAATTTCCAATCCCAGGAAATAATGAAGGAGGCCCAAGTCCTTCATCTCAAACTCTCTAGCAAGATCCTCCTTGCATGAAAGTATCAACAACTCATCACCCGTCAAAATCAGATCATCTACATATAGTACAATGATCAACAACTTCCCCTCCACCACAATCTGGTACAGGTTAGGATCCGCCTCACTCTTGGAGAATCCAAGTCCGGTGAAATAACTGTCTATCCGTGTGTACCAAGCACGAGGTGCTTGTTTCAACCCATACAGTGCTCTCTTGAGTCTGCACACATGCGACTCACTGCTGAAGATCTTGAAACCTTCGAGCTGCTCTATGTACACCTCCTCCTCAATGACTCCGTTGAGGAACGCAGTCTTCACATCCATCTGATGGATGTGCCACCCCATCTGTGCTGAGAGAGCTAGGATCGTTCGTATGGAAGAGTACCTTGCGACAGGTGCAAAGGTCTCCTCATAATCGATCCCCTCGATCTGCGAGAAGCCTCATGCAACAAATCTTGCCTTGCACTTCTCCACACTCCCATCGGTAGTACGCTTCACTTTGTACATCCATCGCAAACCCACCATGATTTCCCCTCTAGTCTTGGGACAATCTCCCATACCTTTGTTCCCGACCGTCCCGAATCATATTGATCATGGCATCTACCCATGCGGGTTCCTCCACGGCTTCCTCAAAAGAGGATGGCTCCGTCACAACACATTGACTCACAGGAGCCATGTATCCAGTGTACCGATCTGGTGACTGTCTCTGCTTGTGCTGTGTTGTAGGTGGTCCTACAACCTTCTATGCATCTCGAGCCAGTCGCTCAGCTTCTGTAGTGCGCATGCGCCCTCTAATGGTTGGCGCTACATTGGTGGTTTCTTCCACCTCCTGAACTTCCTCTTGTGGATGATCCACATCCGGAAGCTCCTCCTTAGGAACTAACAGTTCCTCATCTGCATGCAAGTGTAGCTCCCTCTCAAGCGAACACTGCATGGCTTTCTCCTACGAAATTTAATATCCGATCGCACAACGGTCTTGCGGCTGTCTGGAAGGAAAATACACCCCGATAGTTGTGAGGTGTATCGATGTACCCACAAATATTCCAACCTCTGCGAGTCGGATCCGGCTTCTTTACGGCATCCTTCGTCACATGCATGTGAACAGGTGGGCGAGATTCTCGGATGAGGAAATATCAGGCCTCTTGCCAGAATAAGCCTCCTCCGGTGTACTCATGCCAAGAACCTTGTGAGGACAACGGTTATGCACATACACTGCTGTATTGCATGCCTCGGCCCACAAGTGAAGGGGTAGGCCCTGATCATGCAACATCGCCCGTGAAGCACCCACGATCGTTCTGTTCTTCCGCTCAGCCACCCCGTTCTGTTGTGGGTTATGGGGTGCGATGAGGTCTCTCTAAATCCCTTCTACGCTGCAAAATTCTTTGAATTCAGCCGAGATGAATTCACCACCATTGTTGTTCCTAAGAGCCTTCACATGCTTCCCCGATTCCTTCTCTACCAGCGCCTTGAATTCA